>BQNB010014673.1:0-67152 GCA_026074375.1 Tanacetum coccineum | reverse complement strand
AACTTACTATTAACTATAAAACTACGAGCTAAATAAAACAGAAAAATACACGGGGTGACCGAGACTTTTTCTAATACCTAACATTGTCCGTTTCTGTACATTTTCGTACGTTTTTATTTAACGTTTTTCTAAGCTTTTGTATGTTTAAAACATATAAAAACGTATAAAAACGTACAACACGGATAAAAATGTATAAAATGTTTAAAAACGTATAAAATGCACCAAACTTAAAAAACATATGAAAATTGATTAAAACGTATGAAAATGAACAAAACGTACAAAAACTTGGAAAACGTAAAAAACGAACGAAAACGTATAAAAATGTTTAAAACAGATAAAAATTAATAAAAACGGATGAAAACGTACCAAACGTACAAAAATGTTTGAAACAATATTTATATCTATACTACATATAAAAGAGATTGGTATCTCTCTCTTCATTGAATATATTAAGTAATACAAATTTAAAAGCTTATTGTACAAGTCAATCAAACATTACAATCACTTTTCTAAATTTTAAGTATTACATATTATATAGCTTATGGTACAAATATTTAAACCACTCATAAATTTAATTTTAATTAATACATGTTATAAAGCATATGTTACAAGTATACACTAATTAAAATATTAAACACCCTAATTAATTTTGTTTTTAAAATACCCTAAAATGAAAAATACATGTTATTAAAATATTTTACAATCTAATAAAACATACAAAAATTCATACAATTTATATGCTAACAAGTTGATGGTACATATGGTTTTAAAAACCGGACCAGACCAACGGGTACCGGTTCGGCTAGCCAATAAAAACCGTCCGAAAACGAAACGGAGATAACCTGGCGGAACCGGTATAAACGGGTGGACCAGGTCGGACTAGGATCATTTTTTTATTCTCCGGTTGATGAGTTTATCATTTTTATTTTGGTGACGGCTAAACTTTAATCACATGGTACCCGTCGCCGCAACGCGCGAATAACCTGCTAGTAGTTTTTTTTTTATAGCTAAACCCTTTCTAAGTTTACATAAGTTCCTTAAAAAAACTTTGTTTTATTTTCCTAAAAAATAAAATCAGCAAAGCTAAAAAGAAAAAACAATTTCAAAATTTAACCATTCACTTCAGGACAATAGTACAGGGGCCAAAAGAAGCATTTTAGAATTTCAAAAAGAAGAAAAAAAGGAAGTGTACGGTACAAACGGGCATTGCATGTCGAAAAGCCCAATCGGAAAACAATAACATAGTACGAATAATAACGGCGTCTGATTACTACATGGTTCGATCATTAGCATGGCCTCTCATCATCTGACTAACATCCCTCTTCCTAATACTGACCCAGGTTATATTAATTATATTTACTCACCAGGGTTTATGTTTTATTAATACGTGTTTGTTTTTATTATTAGGGTTTATGATCCTGTCTCCCCAGTTCTTTGTTTTGGACTATAATTACTTTTTATGATTAGGGTTTTGATTGTGGTTTATAAATTTTTGTTGATTTTGATTAGTGTGATTAGGGTTTTGACGAATAACTAGTGGTGAAATGAAATCATGATCAGGATTATTAGGGGTTTTTAGGGTTTGACTCATAGTCAAACAACTAGTTCTCGAGTCCGTTGTGATTATCATGGTAATTGCTATCGATTTTGTTAATAAATTTCAGTGTCTTGCTCATTTGTTATGATTTTAAGCTGAAAATTGTTTGTTGTATTAATTTCGGTCGATACGATCTAAGAGTTACATATATCGTGTAATTATTGCTTATTGACTTACCAATATACCCTTGGTTACCTACTGTGGTTGTGGGATCATCTATGTGGATCTTAGCGTTTTGAAATTAATTATGTTGGTTATAAATTGCAAAAGGGATTTTGTTATCAAATTACTAAATTGAACTTTGCATATGTATTTACTCTTGATACGAGTGAGCTTCGTAACTCAGGGTAGACACTCCCAAGTATCACACGAGCATTGTCCTTGCCATCAGCCACAACCGGCCTCGAAGGTATACACTTCTTGCATGGTACTTCTAAAGGTTGGAGAATTAGGCAATGGAGCCTTGATCATGTGTGACTTTCCTTCACTAGATAAGACAACCTTCAGTTTCTCATACAAGGAAGTTTTGCCTATTCAATTATACCGTTTTACATCTTCTAAGACGTTGCAGAAAAGCATTTATAGATTGCATGATTGAAATCATCTACAAAATACATATACAAAATTCAATTTAGCAATTTGATAATAAGATCTCTTTTGCAATTCATAACCCATATAATTGATTTCAAAAGGCTAAGATCCACATAGATGATCCCACAACCACAGTAGGCAATCCATAAGGAGTGAGGGGTCTATGGTAAGTCAATAAGCACTAATTGCATCATATGTGTAACTGTGAGATCTTTATAGGATTTGGTAAATTATAGTCCAACAAACTGATGGCTGATTTGGTTTATTAGTGTTTTTATAGTGTTTGACTGATAGTCAAACATGTACCTTCGAATGGGTTGTTGCAGCTGTCATGGTTAGGTGAGATCACTTGTTATGGAAGTTGTTATATAAGTTTTAATGCTTTCTTGATTCGGGAAAACATTTACTATTAGCTGCTGGTCATTTTATATTCCTTAAGTTCTTACGGGTGTAAGTTTTGACCAGCACAGTGTAAGCATTTAACTAATATTACACATAGTGGAGTATTTTGTGTTAATGTAAAGTAATTGTTTTGCAGGCGGAGAAGTAGTTCCTGTCCACATTGTTACTCATGCAAGTCAACTTCCACCTGAATTCTTGCATCCGTCTGCTGATAAGAAGTTGGTCATCGGCTTTGACTGTGAGGGTGTTGACCTTTGTCGCAATGGATCTTTGTGTATCATGCAGGTAAAAATAAAGCCTCTTGCGTGTCTTTGGTCTAATTTACTTTCGGTATATTGACTCCATGTTACTCTGTATATATACACGATAGAGAGGAAAGGGGTGTTTGGCATTGCGTTTTCCAAGTGATTATATAGTTATTCCCTTTTCAAGTTGTAGATTTTCACTTTCTGGTGTTTGGATTTGCAAAAATTGATTCTCATTATACGATTAATTATTATGGGGCTATTTGACATATAACTATATAAGTTAGTACTACATAACTAAAGCATACTAAAGCACTCAAATTCTTGATTATCAAATTATGACTAAAAAAGTAACCAAAGCACATTAAAACACTTTCGTGCAGCCCAATCTGTTACATAACTTGTTTCGAAAGGTAATGCCAAACACCCCTAAATGTGACAGTTTTCTAGAATCAACTAACATCTTTAATATGGATACTTAACAATATAGTGGCAGCTAGTTGTGCAGATTTTACTTTGATCAAGTTTATCACTTCCCACTTCGATCAATAACGAATATTATACTTATCCCAACTGCGTTTCTGTTATCGTAATGAAATTGTGCCTAATCGAAATTACATTTTTCTTTGGCCTTGACAGCTAGCGTTTCCTGATGCTATATATTTGGTTGATGCAATTGAGGGTGGAAGGGGACTTGTGGAAGCCTGTAAGCCTGCACTTGAATCTAGTTACATCACTAAAGTAATTCATGATTGCAAACGAGATAGTGAGGTCTCTAATTGATTTTAATCCATTACTTGTCTAATTCACTCTTTTCAACAAGTGTGTTTGTGTGATGGTTTCTGTTTACTCTAATTTTGAAGGCATTGTATTTCCAATTCAACATCAAGTTGCACAACGTTTTTGATACTCAGGTGAATAATGCTTCTTTTCCGTCGTGTTAGCAATCACTAAGTTCATGATTTGGTCTTTCATTTAGTCATGCTGACTAATTTATGTGTGACACAGATTGCTTACAGCTTAATCGAGGAGCAAGAAGGCGGGACAAAAGTGCCAGATGACTACATATCATTTGTTGGTCTTCTTGCGGATCCACGTTACTGCGGTACTTACCCTTTTTCTTTTGTCATTTTATTTCTAATCACTGTAATATTGGAAGTGTTCATAAAACATTTTTAATTATCTCATTTTGCGTTATGCTACAAACCAAGTTGTTAATCAATACAAGCTTATAAAGTTATGGCAATAAAATCTAAAAAGAACCTATTTATGATTTGAAGAAGATACAACGATCAAAATCATTGTCTTAGTTTCAATATCTAAGTGATTTATTTTATTTTAATGTTTTGCCCTGTGCAGTAATCTCTTGATCATATCAGTATTCTCACCTTAAGGTTTTAAAATCAGGTATGTCTTATCTGGAAAAGGAAGAAGTAAGAGTTCTTCTCAGACAGGTTCGTCAGTCATACAGTCCCTTCAAAATTTTTGTATCCTGCGTCTATTTGATAAAGTTAGCATGATACAAGAAAATTTTACTTCAAATAAGAATCAGTGTCTATTTGTACTGCTAATTTCCTGTATGATGCTTTCAGTTTGTTACGATATAAACTTTATGGACTATCATTAGCATAAGGTTTTGAAGTTTTTGTTATGTGGAACGTACCAGGACCCCAACTTCTGGAAATATAGGCCATTATCTGAACTGATGGTGCGTGCAGCTACAGACGATGTGCGATTTCTTCTGTACATATATAACAAAATGGTGGTGAAGATGAACTCAAAATCCTTATGGTATCTTGCTGTTCGTGGTGCACTTTATTGTCGTTGTTTCTGCATTACTGATAATGGTTATGCAGATTGGCCACCTCTCCCTCCAGTTCCTGGTTAGTATTATTTATTTCTTGTTTCTATTATAACATTGCCCATGTATTCCCAAATAGATATAGAGTAATAGTTATTTACAAGCTTTTATAACCAAATGGTTTATTGCAGAGAACGTTGTCAGTGATAACAAGCTTCTTCAGGAAGAAATCCTGTCGGTTGTCGATGTTCCACCAGGGAAGATGGGGCTCGTTATTGGAAGAAAAGGAGCTTCCATTTTAGCTATTAAGGAGTCTTGCAAGTAATCTTTCTTGTTTTCTGTTTATTCTACTTTTATCTTTCAGCTGATTTTTTCTCCATTGACTAGTTTTTTTGTACTTACAGCTGTGAAATATTCATTGGCGGTGCCAAGGGACCACCAGACAAGGTCAGTTAATACCTTCTTTTAATCTTAGATCCTCTTCGTAGTTCGTATACAAATTTGCTACCCTTATTTATTTTTCTACTGCCTTTTTGATACGAACCGAATCGATTAAAGAGATAAAGAACAAATAAACAAGATAAATGGTCTATTTTGATGAGATAAACCAACCCCCCCAATGGTTTATATTAGTGAGATAAACCGACTCCCCAATTGATTAACAAATCAATATTCTTTATCATTCAATATAATCAACATTACAATCCTAATGGTCTATTTATAATAGACTTATCTTGTTGACTAAGATTACATAATAAAGGAAACTACTAAATAGTTGACCAAGAAAATATAATAAAGGAAACTAGTAAATATTAATAAGAAACTATTAAATAGGTTCTTATCAATTAATACTTATTTCATATCTATTCCATAATTAATATTCCAGGATCGTATCAATTAATACTTATTTCATAATTAATACTTATGAGGTAATGAGGTAGACTTGTAGAAATTTACATGAAAAGAAGTACACACTCGAAAGCCTTTCTCTTCCGCTTGAATGGTAACATGAACAAATATTTAGTTATAGGAATAAAAAGTTACATTTTGACCTCTCTTAGTCAAACTTCATAAGGTGTGGGACCACCCAAAATGCATGTTCTAAGAGCACCCCGTGCAATCACTCAAACACCCCGCGCCATAGCATGTTACCACACCGCGTCGCGTGCCATAGCATGTTGCCATGCCACCATACCCCTTGTTGTAAAGCATCACGCAAATACAACATTCGGCTATGTTTAAACTCTAAATTATTCTTATTTTATAAAATGGAATAAGGGGCAGAATCTGATATTAAAACTTGATGTGGCTATGCAGGTTTTTGTAATTGGGCCAGGGAAAGAAGTGAGGAAAGCTGAAGCCATATTAAGGGGCAGGATGATGGATGTCTATTACTAAAAGGCCTATGTTTTGTATCACATTCCTTTCTTCTCGCATACTTGTGTAATAAGCCGAACTGGAAAATGGTTCCCTTGGGTTTCGTAATAGGATATGTGGGATATTGGCCATGTCATTTCTGCTCTTTGCATGTAGGGTTGCTATGAAAATGGTTCCTTGTGCACCGGCACATTGGTCGTATTGTGTGGCTTAAGCCAAAAAATATTATATCTTTTCACCATTCTAAAGCTTAAAAGATCTTTATAAAGCTTCTCAGCAGAGAACTGATAGTCCTCTCTGATAAAGCTTCTCAGTGGAAAACTTGATTTTAGTTATGATGCTTGATACTTATGATGAGTTTAAAAAAAATAACAAACACTATATTTAGTTGTCATATAAAGTTGCAATGTTTTTTTTTTTTGAACTATTTTGGTTCTCTTATATTCTATTTTCACCTCCTTTTAATGCTTACATTAATCTACATATTCTATCTGTCATGGTTTATAATGCCCAATTTGACAGTATCTATATACACTAAACAGCCGTGTTCGCCACTCCCAATGTACACGACTCTCGTGGCAATAAAAATAATAAAACCAGACTTTACGGAAATAATCATTGGAGTTATCGGTCCGTTGCAAAGTTCGTCTTTAATGATTAACTTTGCAACGGAACGATAACCCAGAGACTATTTTCGTAAAAAAATTCATAAACAATTTACGAAAAAAGTCTTAAGAGTTATCGATTCATTTTAGAGTTAGTCCCACCCAGTCGAGCGCTAAAGTTAAAAACTCACAGCTGATACGCATCCCATTACTCAGAATATATGTAAAGCTTAGTCATAAGTCAAAACCATGATCACATTTAAATCTAATTTGACCATGTGAGATCTTTGTAAGCACAACTTTCTGACATGCACACAAATTCAAAAACAGAAAAGGATAATCTCATTTCAAACCATGTTTATATTCGTGTGATCAATGTGAGTCACCATGCCATGACGCACATTGATGTCAACGTATTAAGTCTATTATAGAGGATTAAAAGCATCATCAAAACCACATTGCATAAACGCCATAATGCCGGCACATCCTCCCTTGTCTACTTTGCTCTCCAATCTTTACAACCTTTATCTAGGAAATACGGAAACATGTAACTTCCAAAATGCAGAAACTTTCATGTTTATAATGCTAGTTCTGTCGTCAATGCAGCAAGCTCATCTTCCTCGGCTGTGTTATGGCATGGGGCCATGCGTGCTGGTTGTTTTTTAGCTGGCACATACTGCGAGACCACAGGGGCAGGCTGGAGAAGTTGTTCCTCCAACTCAAGTCCTTCTAATTCTTCAAGTTCAGCCTCCAAGTCAGCCTGCGTTTATACAAAATTATTACTGTACTTTTAATTCCATATCCCACTGAAAGTTACAAATTAGAGTTTAGAAGTAAAAGAAATCACTTTTGACCATTACCTCATCGAATTCTTGGCCGCTAATGGGTGCTGCAATTGCTTCTTGGATTTGTTTCAAATTCTCGCTTTGCGCATTTATTTCATCCATCGTTTTGTCAACGTCATTAATTTTCCTGTACCATACAAGACAACCCACAGTTATATATCATATCTTTGTTCTCATAACATGTTACACAATAAACAAAACAGATTAGTGTGGTGTATGTTGGATATAAATCCGGGAGCTTACATTTCCTTCTGCATTTTCTTCATTGCTCCAGCTCCAGTTCTCAGAGCAACTACAGTATCAGTGGTACATTTTGCACTCTCTATCATAGTAATCTGTTATCCAATCATACATGTTAGTTATTTAACATCAATGTTGAAGAGAATATGAAAATAAACTGAAAAATCATTAGAAAAAGTCACCTGCTCATGAATACGCCATTGAGAGTTTACAATATGTTCAAGCTGTTGTTCATAAAGTTTCTTTCTCTTTAGACACTGTATTGCGGCTGAATAATCGACATAAAGAAAAAGAACAAAACCAGCAAACAAAGTTAAGTATATAGAAGTGACAAAGTAATCTGATAAAAAATATCACAAGGATGTCGATCTATAATAGTATATACCCCTTTTATTATTCGCTTTAGTGAAGGCCTTTGCCTTTTCAAGCTCTGCTGCAATTTTCTTTTGAAGTAGTTTCTCTTTTGTCTCAAGCGATCGAAGTGTCTGCATGAATTATAAACATAATTATATAGATGAAAAATTTAGCATCACGTTATATCCTCATTAACTAGGGAACAAAAATTTAACTAAAAAGAGTAGGCGATAGAAACACTATATATATTCAGCAAAAGTCTCACAACTCGACCTTATTACAGTATGTTTTTGGCATGATCAAATAACAAAACTTGTTATCTATTTATAAGTTTCGTGACAACACAAGCAAATCCAGACGCATAGCTTTTGTAACTCTATTACACACATTTCACGTGTAGCCAATACCATTAGATGATCAAGATCAAACAAAAAACTAAATATCATAAAACTTAGTCTTTTTATGAAGTTATTAAATTCTCTTTTACGCGATATTTAGCTCTCGGAACAAAACAAGAAACCATCATTAAAACCATCATCAACAAGTAGACCATAAACAAGAAACAAAGTGAGACAACAATGTACCTCGGATAACTTTTCTGTGGTTGCTACATGGTCTGGTTGCTTTTTAGATTTGCCAAAAAAATTGGTAAACTTTGTGAAACTCATTGCTACGTACGATGAATAACCAAAAGAATAAACAAAAGATAGCCAACAAGTTACGTATAGGATCTATAAATCTATAATGCTTATATGGTATACCCTTATATATATAGTCACGTATGTTAATCTTATCCCAATTGGTATAGGATTTTTACGTGCATGGGAAGAATACAGAATTTCAAGGGAATTGACTTACGTAATTTTACGCTAATACAAAATACTCTCTCGTGAATGTGTACCCGTATTAGAGGGTGTTTGGGATTCCTTTACTAAATAAAAGGTCTCTTTTATATATAAATAAATAAAGGAAATATTACAAATTTTGTCCCTAAAATTTTCAAAAATTGCAAAAAAGACAAAAAAAACAACTTTTTACAGCAAATGCTTTTGAAACTGACGTGACATTGCAAAATAGTCACTGAAGCAACACTCGTTAGTTTTTCCCATTAAGTGGTCTCACACTACAAGAATTTGGTGGAATAGCGACGAAATTAGCGACATACACTAAAATATCGCAAATTTCCGACATCAATTTGTCTTCCCAATGAAGACTTTATTTCAAGGACTAAATTTGCAAGGTTTATAACTTCGGGCTTCTTTATTTATTTGACAAGACCGATTCATTTACCTGTAACTTGTTTCAAATCACACATAGATCTTTTATTTATGCCTACCCTAAACACAAACTCTCTCATTCCTAACAACCCTTAAAAAATAACACTTCATCCTTCTCATTCTCATCAATGGCTCGTTTTGCCCGTCTTAAAGAACTAGCAACTGCTGTAAAATCGACAATGATGAATGACTAACTGCTCGTGTTAATGGAGAGAGAAGTAGATAAGGACTTGAAATTTGAGGAGAGTTTGTTTTGAGGTGGCTGATAATTTAAAAGACAAGGCAGAGGTGATTGAGGAGCTGCAAAGGTTTCACGGTTACGTGGTATCCTAGAGGCTGTGGAAATTGTTCGTGTGTTGAGGCGTGTGCAACAGAGAGATATGGAGAAGGAAACTCGTCTCCAAATTATGGTGAATGAATCCCATCTTGGTGCGCGTGAAAAGCTCCTCTTTATCACGAAGATGAAGGAAGGGTTACAAGGTTAGGGTTTTGGTGCATGGGGGTATGTTGTGTGTTTTTTGGGTTGTGGCTTTGATCTTATGTTTAGTTTAAGTATGTTGTTTATGGTGATGAATATGTTTTGCAAGGTTTATGTTTATGAATATAATGTTTTAATGGTTTGTTGATTATTAGTTTGTTTCTGTATGCATATGATCTCACTGATGTTGTTGTTTTACACTTTTACTTGACCATATTATCTTAATTTTTGTATTTTCCTTTAAGCATATGTTCTTCATGTGGTCTCTATTTGATCTTTCGTGTTGATAGAGGGGTGTTTGGAAAGTGGTTTATGAGATTACTATGTATGTTTAACTTTGTTGTTTCATGTTGATAATGGTTGAAGTCTTTGATTGCTAGGCTACGTATGTATATGAAATTAGCCTCTAATTATACCCAAAGAACCATGCTAAAGCACTAACTATATGCATATCATGTTTGACTATTGGTAGTCAATTTAAATGCATACATATGTCAAAATTTGTCTAACAAATAGGCTTTCATACCATCAATTCATACCAAAACATTAGTTCCTTACCATCTCTTCTTATTACCATTCTCTGCAACTGCCTTTTAAATTTTGACTTTTGCAAGTCAATCTAAATGCATATAATTACCCAAAATTACGTACTTGGTAGGCTTCCATACCATAAGATCACAAATTTATGCAAGCATTCCTAGACTATTACACAACCATTAGATCAAGTTTAGAAAACTGCATACTGTCTTGATCTTCAACTACATAACCATAGCAAAAATGTAAAAGTTTATGCAAGTAAACATAAAAGCATTCATTGAACACCATCTTCATTTTCCTTGTCAGCTCTCACTTTTCTCCTCTTGATTGATCTAGTTTGGTCATCCAGCATTTTTTTATGTAACCAATTCATCTAGAATCACATCCACATGATCAACTGCCCAACTCCATCTTGTGCAACCACTTCAGTATACAATTCATTTGGAATCAAATCCACATCAAAAACAAGATCAACTCCCTCTCGTGCAAAAATTGCAGCATACAATTCATCTGGAATCACATCCCGTCAGAAATTACATGTTCACCATCAACTTCCTCTTCTGCAACCATTTCTTCAGCAACCACCTCAACTCGAGCCACATCCCCATCATAAACAGCAAAAAAGTATGTTACATCTTTAGTTACTTGATTGATAACGCCTTAATTATACATATTTTCGGCGGCGTTATTTGTATATATTTCATCATTTCTCGTGAACTTTCAATACATAATAGCATGAATATGTGCAGGTTCACTTGAAGACGGTACGAGCTCAAAGTATTCAAATTACAAGTATTTATACCCATTTGAAGCAAAGTTAGGAGAAAAGAAATAATAAAATCTAAAATCACAAGAAAGAGTGACGCACTTATTACATTATGCGACGTACTTATCAACAAAATCAATGAAGCCATTAAAGACACAAAGTGCGCCGGTTTTCCCAGAATGTGCGCCGCACTTTCCCCAAGCATTAATGAAGAAGAATGAAACGACATAGGCAAAGTATGTCGCACTTATAATAAAGTGCGCCGCACTTCTGGCTTCTCACAACCTTTATAGTATTTAGTAAAATAACGGGGTTAGTAATGATTCGATACTTGTATACGGGTTGTGTTTATGCTCCATAGCCTATCCAGATCTTGTATGTTTCTTATCTATCTATTTCACTTTGTTATTATGAACTTAATAGCCATGAGAGGCTAAATCTCTGATGACTACTCGGTGATGTTAATATAATAAATAAGTATTTGGTATTATTACGATCTTATTAATCTTAAGCTTGTGTTGAAATCCTATAGTGTCTTATCTTGTTAACTTTGTTCATCAACTTTGATTGTATACACATAACGGTATAGGTCGAAAGACCCGTTGTGTGCTATATTGTTTTAAAGATTTGTTTATGGTCTTTATCATTTGGTTGGAGAAATCCACTTACGTTATTTGATAAGCAAAATAGATTTGATATAATAGTAACTTGATTATTTGCGTAACACATCTGATTAAGTTAACTAATATAAGTCTTAAGTTAAAACAAGTTGATTTGTGAAAACGGTTTTTGACGAAAAAACCTTTTTATAAGTTAAGTCCAAAAATCGAAGATCATAATTATTACCGTTACTTAGGCATTATATGAAACTATCCAAGTAGTCATACTCCTTTATTATTGAAATCATCATTAGTCAGATCTCATCTGAAAAAGTGATGACATCAAATAACGTCACTTTTATAGCATCATTTATCCCATGTAATTAACCCATTTTGTGTAATTATTGCAAAGAATTGTTACTTAATCGTTTGTATTTGAGAATTGCAGTAATTATGGAGTACTTGGTGAAGGTTAGCTAAAAGGCACGCATTCTGGAGCTTAAACGAAGAAATATGAAGAAACTGACTCTGACATCCTATACGCCGTATCCATCAAGGAAGATACGGCGTATCTGTGCCTTCACTTCACAAAAGACCACGAGGATTCAAAGACCAATACGCCGTATCCAGAAGAGATCCATACGCCGTATTCAATATAAAGAAATAAAATATTCTGGAAGATATCGAACGTGGTCCATACTCTAAGAAACCCCCGATACGCCGTATCCAAGACATTCGATAAGCCGTATCGACCAAATTCCATACTCTATAAATAGAAGACCTAAAAACGGGATATTTTTGATACCCTTACTATAAAAGTCGATTTTCAGAAGACAAGAAGAGCAGAAGAGGTCAAGCAAAGCTATTAATTCCATAAGAAACACCTTGTAATATCCTATACTCTAGTAATTGTTTGATTTTGGTATCATTCATTTAACTCGGTTAGTTTACCTTGGTTGGACTATTACTCTTGTATTGATTATGATGTTTGAGGGCTAATACCCTTGGGTATTAGCCATTATTATGAAGATTGAATGTTTGGTTTGTTTATATTGATTGCTTAATTTATCGTTGAATGCTTGTTTATGTTTGTCGATTTATACTTGTTTACGTGCTTTTGTATGTGACCTATCATTCAACTGGATCTAGTGAAACGGACCAAGTTAGCTAGATGTCGGGATGGCTCTCCATATAGTGATTTACACATCTAGACCAATAGGATCATAAATAACGACCTATCTTTGCCTTTAGATTAGTGAGCTTAGTTGGACCGACAGGTGACTCTTGGGATCAATGAGTACGTTCTTAATTAATTGGTAAAGACTTGGTTAGTGGACTACTAGTGTATAAATCGCCATTAAGCAGTAAGTGGGTAAAGTCTCTATGAGCTAGGGTTTAACAAGATCACCATTGCTTTAATCCCTAAGATAGATTATAATCAGCAAAAAGGATGCTTTATGCGGATGCATTTAATTGTGGCAGAATTCTACGTGTCTAGGTTTAAGGAAGAAGTATTGCCTTAATCTTTAGAATGATATGTCGCCTCGAGATAAGCACTCATTGCACTAAATAAACAAACCAACGTTCTAATTGGATTAATCATGGCTAATACAGTTTTCTTATATTTGGCTAGACCGCTCTTTTATCTTTTGTTAATTTGCTTGCATGTGTTATTGTGTCTTAAATTGATCTAAGTTACCACCAAACTCGTGCCAGTCTCTCAGGCTGAAAAACCTCCTTATCCGTTAGAATTAGTAAATTAACTTAGTTTAGTAAACCAAAATATTAATAAATTGAAAGATTGTTTCTCGCTCTTAGTGATCGACACCCTACTTACCATGAAACTCCCATCTGACCGGGTACACTGCCCGTTAAAGTGTTGTTTTTGGTAAAGTCGGCGAAATATAAATTTAAAACTTGAAAACATAAATTACAACCTCACAACGACACATCAAGTTTTTGGCGCCGTTGCTAGGGAGTGCGATTGTTTAATTTCTTGTTTTTATTGGTATTTTTAGTATAAATTTAGTTTTGTTTTTCTACTGTCTGTTGTTATTCATTGAATACGGCGTATCCATTTTCTGTGAATACAGCGTATTCGACATCAAATATCGATATGGGGTATCCAGTTTACTGAATACGACGTATCGACTGTCTGATACAACAGTAGTTTTAGTTAGCTTTCTCGATTAGTTTTTTAGAATAGTTTTACTTTGAATTATGTCTATTTTTTCAGGTACCGTTTTCAGGGTGCCTCCTTACCCGTTCAATTACCCTACAAGGAGGTTGACTATTGAAGAAATGTTGGCTAAATTCATCGATGAAGGTGAACGTGAACACGAGGAGATGTAAATATTCATTAAAGAATTTAGAACCACCAACGAGCTTTTGTTAAAAGAACGAAGCAACTTATTGAGTGAGCTGAAGATCGAGGTAAACGAATTGTCAAAGGTTATGAGTAATATTTTGATTCCAAAAAATGAAGTCAAAGGAGTGACAACTAGGGGAGAAAAGAGGACGTCTGAAGCCACCCGTAGTAAAGAAATTAATGAAACTAGAATCAACAAGAACGAACCTCCCAGATTTGAACAAGATGTGTAGGAAAAGCCGCATGATGATGGTGCGAAAAATAAATCTTTAAGTATTCGTTAAATGACTACTCAACCATTGGTAAAACCACAACAATCATCTATTCCTTTACCAAACCGGGTGAGAAAAGAAAAAGAAGAAGCACTGCAACGAAATTTTTTGGAGAATCTGAAACAACTCGATATTAATATTTTGTTTATCGAAGCCATAGTGCAAATACCAAAATACGCTAAATATCTGAAGAGTTTACTGACGAATAAATACAGACTTGAAGAAGCTTGTACGAAGACAATGAACGAAAGGTGCTTAGTTGTCTTGCTCAACAAACTGCCATTAAAAGAAAAAAGACCCTAGGAGTTTCACTAAACCTTGTCAAGTATTGGAGAAACATAAGGAAGCAGAAGACTTGGCAGCAAATCACTTATCTAGGGTTGAAAATCCCCATATTGAGGTGTTAACTGAGAGGGAAATTGTTGATAAATTCTCCGACGAGCATTTAATGGTGCTAAAATCCAAGGTTAATAACGATGAACCATGGTATGCGGATTTTATTAATTATATTGTTGGAAAGGTTGTTCCCCCAAATTGGACCTTTGAAAAAAGAAAGAGGTTTTTTTCGCAAGTCAAGACTTACTTCTGGGAGGAACCTTATGCATTTAAACTGTGCGCAGATAATATAATGAGAACATGTGTAGCTGGAAGTGAAACCATCGAAATTCTGGCACATTGTCATTCGGGACCTACAGGTGGGCATCATAGTGCTAATGTTACCGCAAAGAAGGTTTACGAGTCCGGATTTTATTGGCCTAGTGTCTTTAAGGATGCTAACGAGTACGTAAGACGATGTGATGCATGTCAAAGATCGGGAAACATATCTTCAAGGAACAAAATGCCTCAAAATAACATTTAGGTATGCGAAGTCTTTGATGTTTGGGGATTAGATTTTATGGGACCATTTCCCCAATCTAGAGGTAATAAATACATATTAGTAGATGTAGATTATGTGTCCAAATGGGTCGAAGCTCAAGCATTACCTACGAATGATGCGCGTGTAGTGGTTAAGTTTTTAAGAAGTTTATTTGCTAGGTTTGGAGTTCCTAAAGCTTTGATTAGTGATAGCGGGACACATTTGTGTAATTCCCAGCTTGAAAAAGCTTTACAAAGATATGGTGTGACTCACAAATTATCCACGGCATATCACCCTCAATCTAATGGACAAACTGAAGTTACTAATAGGGCTATTAAGCGTATCCTAGAGAGATCAGTGGGGTACAATCCTAAAGATTGGTCGGAAAAACTTAACGATGCATTGTGGGCATTTAGGACGGCCTACAAAACACTGATAGGGTGTACACCTTTCAGACTAGTTTATGGGAAGGCATGCCATTTACCCGTAGAGATCGAGCATAAGGCACATTGGGCATTAAAACAATGTAATATAGATCTAACGCTTGCTAGCGAAAGTCGTCTTATGCAGCTTAATGAGTTAGCCGAATTGAGAGATGGTGCTTATGAGAATAATAGAATTTACAAAGAACGGGCCAAGAAATGGCATGATTCTAGGCTTCGTGGTGATAAAGATTTTAAGGTTGGCGACAAAGTGCTACTTTATAATTCTCGTCTGAAGATGTACCCTGGAAAACTTAAGTCGAAATGGAGTGGTTCGAACATTGTTAAAAAGGTATATCCATATGGGGTTGTAGAAATCATTGACAGGAAAGGGTTTAACTTCAAAGTCAATGGACAACGATTGAAAAAGAAGAGAAATCTTCTTTGACTTGAGTCATTGACAAATATTTTTCAAAATCTTTATGTGGTACTTAAAAGATAAAATCAATTTGTTTCAAAAGTCAATGATCTCAAGTTGATGAGTTACAATCGATTCAAATTTTAAAATGTGGTACTTTCAAGATAAAATCAATTTTAAAAGGTCTTCAAATCGATGTAATTTTTTTGTGAAAAGTGTTTAAAGAAATAAAGGACTCAGAAGTGTAAAGAGGAACTCCCTTGAAAGGTTTTCAGAAAGAAACTGAAATGGAAAATTGTTTTACATTTCACCTTCACATATCCGGATTTTTGCGTTTTTAGCTTCATGTTAAAAATGTTTTTCGGCATATGTTAAGGGGGAGTGTCTTTATAATGATTAAGAACTTTTAAAGATCAAAATTTTCTTCTTCATATGATGTTTGTGAGAATGATGAAAAACAAAAAGAGAGATTTGTGAGAGAAAAATAGAAAGAGAGAAATGAGAAATCGTATACTTGAAAAAATGAAAGTATATGTCATGTGCTTCAAAAGCAAGAACAACACATGAAAAGAAAAAGAGAAAAGTATGCAAGAAAAGAAATGCCACCGCATACAAAAGCAGACAAAGTGATTGTTCTATTTTCTTAATATTATCAAAATCTCATGATACGATTTTAGATTTTCATCATGGTTTTCACGGACATTCTTTCTAAAGGAATTATCTTGGTGTATGTTGGTTGAGTTGCACGGTGTGATTTAGTTACTCTCAAAATACTCTTATGATCTTCCAGAACCGGAATTGATCTACCCCGGAGTCTTCCTTCCAATTTAGGACAATTAGGTCTAGGTGATGGAGTTTGAGGTGCAAATTAACATGTTTCGAATGCCAAAAGGCCTTAAGAGATAAAGCTTTGAATGAAAAAGAATGATCGAAAATGATAAATTTGTCAAAAGTGACAAGAATATGATGAAGAAGAATCAAATGATAAGTAAAGACAAAGGTTGGAGTTGAAAAGTGAGAGGCTTATACAAAAAGATGAAGGGTGTTTTTTCCTACACTAGGATAGAAACCGGGTCAACTCATATGCTATCGGATTTCATTCGTTGATTTCTGGTATTGAAGTAGACATCATGGACCCAGTGATGCAAATGCACAACCCCTCCTAGCCACTCAAGTACTTCTCAAAAAGTATTTGTTTCATTCTCACGGAGATTAAACGCATAATCTATCGACTTCTCATTCCGAGAATGTTGGTATTGAATAAAGGACATTCTGCTCCAGTCCTTGCTTACTAAAAGTGCACAAGAGTCTAGAGCCAATTTGATATTCAATGAAATATCTTTAGGACACAAAAGTACATTTGTATTAAACATTCTGGAGTGATACTATAAATTAGTATTCACGATGATTGAATAGAAATCCTACCAGTGCTAACATCATGCCAACGCTGAACGTAGGTCACTATTTGAAAATGATTGTTTAATGATTCAAATACGTGTTAACTAGTGATCTATGTGATCTAGTAGTTATGTGTTTCCCCGGGTAACACAACACTAAGTTCACGAGATCAATGCTTATTTGGATTTCATGATCATATTTCCGCATCCTTATCATCGAGATATTGATTTGATCATATTTTTCAAATGACCATTACGGGAAGCATATCAGGTTGTTTTTTATTAATGATCAAGATGTTTGGTATATTAGTTTGTCTTTATCATGGTATGGTCAGGAAAGTATCTAGCATCTTGTGCTTATCTATTTATGGACCTTATTTTTTTTTTTTTTATTTGTTTTTGTTGTAACTTTTATTTAACAACAATTAAAATTTCCTTCGTAATCATTGGAATCCAAGTACCCATCAAAGCAACAAAATAATCGGATTTAGAAACGTGATCTTTAACAAACATATTAGGATCCCATATACAAATGATACCTCCTGAACAACCAAACGTGATCTTTAACAAACATTTTGAAAGGATCTTCAGAATGTGGCTCATTCTCTCCTGATTTGTCCTCTCTTGTTTTGCTACGAGTTGAATCTACACGAACAGAATCAATAACATGGTCCATTTCTTGCATAAAACTCGATTCAGAAACCCTATCAACATCACTTGTTTCATCAATATTATTAGCTTTTGGTTCTTCCTCATCAGAAGAAAGATCGTCATTGTTATCATCTTCGAAATCTGGAACCCATGCATCCAATTCCTTAACTCGAATCCAAAACACATTTCCTTGTACTATAATTTTGCGCTTATCATTAATTATCACATCCATCTTTGTTTTTAAACACAAATGCTTGCAAGACAAAGAATTTTGTTTGGAGTCTCCCTATTCCACCAATGTCCCCCAACAAGACGCTATTTTTCTAAAAGAATTAGGAGTCCAAGCCTTAATAGGAAGACCTTTCACCGATACCCAAACAATTCTTTCATCGTTGACAAAAGAATTATCCGCCTGTTTAATAGTATTGAACCATGACCCAACGCCAGTGTGAACAAGGAATTTTTCTTTTATAGTAGTAGAATCGAACTCAAAAAGAATCCACATCCCCCCAAGGTAAGTAAGCTTAACATTCTGAAAACCCTCTTTAGCAATCATAACAGGAAGATTAGGAATAGCAGATACCTCCTTAACCTTGCCCATGAGAGACAAGTTTAGATCATGTTCCTTAATACAGGATTCATCAAGAACTAAAGTAGGATCAGGAGTAACAGGAGATACATGACCCTCTTTAAGAACAGAAGCGAATGAATTTTTGTGAGCCACTGAAGTCGTCTCTTTATGAGTGGGGAAATTAGGTTTTTGAGGCCTTTCAAACCTCACTTGATTCGCATACAAATGGAATCGACCAATCCAAATCGTACAAAGGTTCTCCACCAAACGATCAAGATTTGTGACCTTAATGAAATGAACAAAAGCAAATTTTTTACCTGCTTTAGACCTTTTGAATGGAATGAAAACATCAACAACCATACCATAAGTGTTACACGTCTTCCAAAGGCCACGAGCAGTAGTGGTGTCGGGGAAATTAGTCACAAAAACAGATTTGGAAATCTTCTGTGTTTGATTTACATTTGAATTCTGAAAACTCCGATTCCGGTCTCCCATCGTGGAGGAAAAAAAGAAAACGTGAAAAAACAAAACCCTAAATGAGCGAGATTGAAAATAAATGATCAAACCCTAAAACTACGTCGAATCGAATAAAGGATAATTAAAGGTGAGAATCACAGATTGTGTCGCACCCCCACGGTTATTATATGATCACAACAAGAATAAGGATCAATCAAAGATCGAAAGCCTAAACCCAATCACAAAATAATAGCGAACGAGAGAGAAACAACAACAAGAAATACACCATAATAATCAAACGTTATTCAATGAATGATGGTTAACAGGATTGGATCAAGTTTGAGATCGGCAAGGTTTTTTTTGAAAATCGCCCGTTATCATCTAATCATTGAACTTGATTTTTCGAGTCCTTTAGAAGGTGCAATTTTTGCTTAATCTAGTTGCTTTATTGTTAAGAGGCTGGACGGAGTGGAGGTGAGTTTGCCAAAACTCACCTCGGTGGCTTATGAAGTCGCGCGCGACTTGCCACTCCGGTGGTAAAACTCACCGAGGTGAGTTACTTTTGTGAGGTGAGTTTTGGCATGTTTTTGTGTCAATTCGGTGAGATACTCACCTAGTGTGGGTTTTAAAAATAGTGGGCCCCTCCCAAAATGTAACCGTTTTATATAATTTTTTTTAAAACCCCACTTTTTACTTATAAATACCCACTAATTCATCTATTTTTATACACAATTATTCCCACTTTTAAATTAATATGGCTTGTTTACTTCCACACACCGTCGATGAAATTCACGCTTTAGTTCAAAAACTAATTCACGAAGATAGCGTTCGTCAGAAAGCGATGATGGATTTAGCCGTGCAATTTGACAATGCAAGCGCAGCTAAACAAGATCTTAGACAAGCATACGAGAAATGCAATGACATTCCACAAGAGACTCGTAATTTAATCGACGCTTTTTTGAAACGAGAATCTGATAAAGATTACGAGATAAATCTTGCTATGTATCGAAAGGCAGGAAAAATAGAAAAACAAATTGAGGCTAAATATGTTTGGTTATCTGAAAATACCAACTCCTTTCATTCTCCCACTATAAATACCAACTCTTTTCACAACTTTTTCTCACACATTCAAACAACATTTCAAAAACTCACCATGTCTGAAACCAACCAAAGCAATCCCTCGGCACCCGAAAAACCAACCGAACCAATCCTTCAACAACCTTACACAACCCCCAACCACGACTCAGAAACCCATAAGGGTGGTTCCTCATCTGAACAAAATACGCACAAGCCCACATCTCCCATTACTCACGGATTTCTTACTGAGAAAGAGTATCAACAACTACTTCAGGATGAAGAGGTACTAAGAGAAACATTGGAAGAACAAGCAAGAGCTGAAAAAGAGTGGGAGGATAGAATTAAGAAAGAAGAAGCTGAACGTGAGTTATTCATTTTGGAATTTGGAGTGCAAACTGATTCGGAATACGAAACAGATTAATAATCTATGTATTGTTTTTAATTTACTATGTACGGTTTTTAACTGTGTTGTAATGTTTTTAATTTATGAATAAAAGTTTTTAATTTAGTTAACGTTTTTATTAATTTCGTACGTTTACGTTTACGTAAATATTTATTTTTTTAGTTTATGAATAAAAGTATTTAAATAAAAAAAGGGTGAGTAAGGTGAGTTTTATTGGTAAGGTGAGTTCTTGTTACGGTTGAAAGGTGAGTTGTAAGGTGAGTTTTATTTGGAGAGAGAAAATTGATGTGGCGCTGACGTGTCAGGTGGGTTTACCACCACCACTCCATCCAGCTTTAATTCAAGCAAAGATATTCGGTCAACGAGTAATAGCCACACAATAATTGTTTTCCCTCTTTAAGCCTATTGTAGTTTTGTATAAATAGCGGTTGTTCTCTGCATGAAAAAGAATGAGCAGTTGAGAAAGAAATGGGAGGAGAAATGAAGAAAGAACATTCGCTCATGATTGAGTTATTCAGACGGTGGAATTTGGGGTGGATTATAGGAATTCAGAACTACGAAACAATTAAAACGTTTAATTGTGTGTTGTATTTTTAAATTTACATATTGTATTTTTTAAAATCCGTATTGTATTTTTTAAATTTCTGTTTGTATTTTTAAATTTTAATGAAATAATTAAGTTTGTGTGAAAAACATAAAAAAAGTAATAAAATTGTGTGGGTGGTGGGACCAAACTGAGGAGATTGGGGTGTATGTTATGAATGTGAAGAAGTGGTATGTCTAAAAGAAGAGAACTCTGAAACCTAGCGCTCCACATGATATTGGTCATGTTGTCCAGTCTAAGAGAAGAGTTGTTCTTAAGGACATATCTAATAATCCTTTTTATGGTTCCAATATAGAAGTTGTGAATAAAAGAAATGATGATCGATGGAAAGTGGCAGAGCGCATATCCTACAATCTGCAGAACTAACACCCGAAAAGAAAAGAAGTCTGAACACCCACTTATTAGACATTTACAGGATCACAAGCCCACATTTGTATTAAATATCAATTCTAAGTCATACATCAACAATAATTCATTTCATTGCTAAATTATAACTTAGTCTACATTGAATGTAGATATAGTTGATTAATCAATCAAAGTACACTATGAAAAAAAAATACTTATGTACACAACTTTATTCTTCATAGGGTAATGTATATTCTTTCGATGTCTTCTTTTGCCTATGTGGTATATAAGCTAGCATATTTTATTTCCTAAGTTAGCATACTTTATCCAAACGCAATCAACATTTCATAGAAACATTACGCAATGAAGAATTAGACACACCCCGTGTGTGCATCACACAGGTGTGAATGCATCGTAGTTATAAAAGTATAAACACGACATTTTGACCTTTTAAGACAGACAAATAAATAAACGAAAATGTTAAAAATAAGTGAGATTTAGCGTAAATAAAAAAACTTGAAGGAGAAGAGGTTTGAAAAAAAAGAAAGAGTTAACTACATTTTTGGTCCTTATGGTTTACCGGATATAACGGTTTTGGTCCAATAGTTTAAAATGTAACGGATCCAGTCCAATTTGGTCGACCCGTAACACCTTTGGTCCAAATGTTAGTTAGAGTAACGTTTGAGCGTCAAATACAAGGGTATATTTGTCTTTTCACGCATTTTGTTACGTAAAAAACTAATACACAAAAACGAAAAAAAACTAATACAAAAAAAGAAAAATAAAACAAATAAATAACCACCCTTTTTTTCAGTCAACATTTTCACCCCCTGCCACCATTGAACCACCACCAAATCACCACCATTAAACTACCACGACATCACCACCAAACCACCACAAACACCCATGCTACAAAATCACCACGATATCAACAACAAACCACCACCACCGACCCACCAGCCCATCACCACAAACACCCCTATCACCGACCCACAAACACCGCCCACCGCTAGTCACTACCACCTCTCTATTTTTCTTTCTCACATAACATCTCAAAACACACAACCGCCACCCACACCACCCATTGTCTTCATCACCATCAACAACACCGCCGCCACCTTAAAACTCATTGACTTTAGCAAGGCATTGACTTTAGTGGTCACAAAACTCATTTTCGAGTCTAAACTTAAATCAAACTCTACAAGTTATCAATTTAGTACCTGAATAGCACCAAAAAAACGCACTCAAAAATTAAAAACCCAACTTTAAAATAGCTCACGTGTTCTGACGGTGTGGTGGTGACGGATTTGGAGGGGTGGTCACAGTTGTGGGCAGTGAATGGGACGGATGTTCCGACGGTGATTGTGGTGGAGTTGTCTGTGGAGTAGGGGCGGTGCGTGAGGAAAGAAGAAGTTGATGTTGTGGATGTTAAGGGTTCGAGGAGGGTGGTAGTGGTGCAGCGCGTGAGAGATATGGTGAAGGTGGTGGCCGATCGGTGCATCGAAAAGGTAGGTTATAGTGGGTGGCGGCGGGTTCATGGTGACATGGAAGAGGGATGGGGTTGAAGAAGATAACCATGTGTGTTTGTGTTTGATAATTAAGAAGGTGTGCAAGTATATGTTTCTAGCTATATACTGTAATAACGTTAATAATGATAAAATCATTATTATAATATACATACATACATAGTTAATATATATAAGGGGAAAAAATGGAAAGGGGGGCATTTGGTCATTTCACATTATCAAGTGAGGGTACTTTAGTCATTTAGGTAGTCAAACTAACAGTCAATGTAAAAATGGGCCAAAGGTGTTACGAGTCGAACAAAAAAGGACTGAATCCGTTACATTTTAAACTATTGGACCAAAACTATTATAACCGGTAAAACCATAAGGACCAAAAATATAGTTAACTCAAAAAGAAAGGAGTAAAAGAGTGAAAGAGATTAAAGTAAGAAAAGGGGTATACCCTAAAGGTGTATTATAAATACAAGTCGCCGTTATCTACAAAATTGATTGATATTCGAATACTCCGATTTATTTATTTTGTATTTATATATGTTGGAGTCAATCGATGGATCGATGTATATATCTTTTTTGTTAATCAATCAATAATAATCATCATCATCAGAATAAGAAGACCCGTGTGTTGTTGTACCATACAATATTTAATTTTTATTATTCTTCAAATAATAATAAGAGAAGAGATGGATAAGGTGGATCACATATCGCCTTTGGAATTGGATGGTTTAGCCAAAAAGGAGGCAGAAGAAGTGATAAAAGATGTGAGATTGGATCAAAAAGAAATAGAAGATCTGAGATCTGAAATTGAAGAAGAAGAAGAAAAAGAAATTGAAGAAGAAGAAGAAGAAGACCAAGTAGAAGAAAAAGAAAAAGAAGACGATGAAGATGATGTTTATAAGGATTTGTTGTTGCACCCTGAGGTTACTAGTTGGATTAATCAATCAAAGTACACTATGAGAAAAAAATACTATGTACACAACTTTATTCTTCATAGGGTAATGTATATTCTTTCGATGTCTTCTTTTGCCTATGTGTTATATAAGCTAGCATATTTTGTTTCCTAAGTTAGCATAGTTTATCCAAACGCAATCAACATTTCATAGAAACATTACGCAATGAAGAATTAGACACACCCTGTGTGTGCATCACACAGGTGTGAATGCATCGTAGTTGTAAAAGTATAAAACACGACATTTTGACCTTTTAAGACATACAAATAAATAAAAGAAAATGTTAAAAATAAGTGAGATTTAGCGTAAATAAAAAAAACTTGAAGGAGAGGAGGTTTGAAAAAAAAAGAGTTTACTACATTTTTTGTCCTTATAGTTTACCGGATATAACGGTTTTGGTCCAATAGTTTAAAATGTAACGGATCCAGTCCAATTTGGTCGACCCGTAACACCTTTGGTCCAAACGTTAGTTTGACCATCAAATACAAGGGCATATTTGTCTTTTTACGCATTTTGTTACGTAAAAAAACTGATACACAAAAACAAAAAAAACTAATACAAAAAAAGAAAAATAAAACAAATAAATAACCACCCTTTTTTCAGTCAACATGTTCACCCCCCTGCCACCATTGAACCACAACCAAATCACCACCATTAAACCACCACCACATCACCACCAAACCATCACAAACACCCATGCTAGCCCATCACCACAAACACCCCCTATCACCGACCCACAAACACCGCCCACCGCTAGTCACTACCACCTATCTATTTTTCTCTCTCACATAACATCTCAAAACACACAACCGCCACCCACATCACCCATTGTCTTCATCACCATCAACAACACCGCCGCCACCTTAAAACTCGTTGACTTTAGCAAGGCATTGACTTTAGTGGTCACAAAACTCATTTTCGAGTCTAAACTTAAATCAAACTCTACAAGTTATCAATTTAGTACCTGAATAGCACAAAAAAACTCACTCAAAAATTAAAAACCCAACTTTAAAATAGCTCATGTGTTCTGACGGTGTGGTGGTGACGGATTTGGAGGGGTGGTCGCAGTTGTGGGCAGTGAATGGGACGGATGTTCCGACGGTGATTGTGGTGGAGTTGTCTGTGGAGTAGGGGCGGCGCGTAAGGAAAGAAGAAGTTGATGTTGTCGATGTTAATTAAGGGTTTGAGGAGGGTGGTAGTGGTGCAACGCGTGAGAGATATGGTGAAGGTGTTGGTCGATCGGCTTGAAGGAGAGGAGGTTTGAAAAAAAAAAAAAAGAGTTAAATACATTTTTGGTCCTTCGGTTTACCGGATATAATCGGTTTTGGTTTCCACATGTTTAAAGTAACAGCATCCAGTCCAATTTGGCCGACCATAACACCTTTGGTCCAAATGTTAGATTGAGTAAAATTGTTGACCGTCAAATACAAGGGCTATATTTGTCTCCTTTAGCATTTTAGTTAGTAAAAAACACTAATACAAAAAACGAAGAAAACAAAACTAATTACAAAAAAAGAAAAATAAACAAATAATAACACCCATCTTTTTCAGTCAACCATTTCACCCCTGCACCATTGCACCACCCCCAAATCACCACCATTAAACTACAGATCACCACTAAACCATCACAAAAACCCAATGCTACAAAAAATCACCACGACATCAACCGCAAACCACCCCCAGACCCACCGGCCCCATCACAACAAAACACTCCCCTATTCACCACCCACAAACCGGCCCACCGTAGTCATACCACCTATCTATTTTTTCTTTTCTCACATAACATCTCAAACACACAACGGCACCCACACCACCCCTTGTCATTCATCTACATCCACAACACCGCGCCACCTTAAAACTCATTGATTTTAGCAAGCATTGACTTTAGTGGTCACAAAAACTCCTTTTCGAGTCTATATTAAATCAAAACTTACAAGTTATCAATTTAGTAGCTGAATTAGCACAAAAAAACACGCACTCAAAAATTATAAAACCCAACTTTAAAATCGCTCATGTGTTTCTTGACGGTGTGGTGGTGACGGATTTGGAGGGCGTGGTCGCAGGGTTGTGGGCAATGAATGGGACGGATTTTCTGACGGTGATTGTGGTGGAGTTGTCTGTGGAGTAGGGGCGGCGCGTGAGGAAAGAAGAAGTTGATGTTGTGGATGTTAAGGGTTTGAGGAGGGTGGTAGTGGTGCAGCGCGTGAGAGATATGGTGAAGGTGGTGGCCGATCGGTGCATCGAAAAGGTAGGTTATGGTGGGTGGCGGCGGGTTCATGGTGACATGGAAGAGGGAGGGGGTTGGAGAAGATATACCAGGTGTGTTTGTTGTTTGCATAATGAAAGAGGTGTTCAAAGGTTTTTTTAAAATTGTTATCTAGCTATTATACTGTAATAACGTTATAACGATAAAATATTATTACTCTCTATATACCCAATTCAAAATGGTCGGTGGCCTGTAGCAGCTACAGCTTGCTACAGTGACTACCGTAACTCGGCCCAAAATTTAGCCCAACATCCGGGCCAAAGTAACAAAAAAAAATTCCAAAGGGGCCTCAACTTTTAATTGTTTACGACTTTTTTACATAAATTTTAAAAAATAAAAATAAAAAAGGCCCCTCAAGTTTCTTTTATTCGCCCCCCGCCGCAACGCGCGGGTTAAATTCCAACTCGTTACATAGTCATTTAGGTACTTTAGTCATTTAGGTAGTCAAACTAACAGTCAATGTAAAAATGGGCCAAAGGTGTTACGGGTCGACCAAAAAAGGACTGAACCCGTTACATTTTAAACTATTGGACTAAAACTATTATAACCGGTAAAACCATAAGGACCAAAAATGTAGTTAACTAAAAAAGAAAGGAGTAAAAGAGTGAAAGAGATTAAAGTAAGAAAGGGGTAAAGGGCTATACCCTAAAGAAAAGAAAGGTGTATTATAAATAAATATACTAGAAACAAGTCGTGTTATCTACAAAATTGATTGATATTCGAATACTCCGATTTATTTATTTTTTATTTATATATGTTGGAGTCAATCGATGGATCGATGTATATATTTTTTTTGTTAATCAATCAATAATAATCATCAGAATAAAAAGACGACCCGTGTGTTGTTGTACCATACAATATTTAATTTAATTTATAATTTATTGTTCAAGAGATGGATAAGGTTTTGGAATTGGATGGTTTAGCCAAAAAGGAGGTAGAAGAAGAAGTGATAAAAGATGTGAGATTGGATAAAAAAGAAATAGAAGATCTGAGATCTGAAATTGAAGAAGAAGAAAAAGAAATTGAAGAAGAAAAAGAAGACGATGAAGAAGAAGAAGAAAAAGTAGAAGAAGAAGAAAAAGAAGAGGATGAAGATGTTTATAAGGATTTGTTGTTGCACCCTGAGGTTTCTAGTTGGATTAAAGATGAAACGGGTGAAACTGTACATGGGATACAAGTCATGCACGTTCCATTATCAACTAACTCTAAAAGAGTTGAATTTGATCTCTGCCCTATCTGTATTAAACCTTGGACTTTTGACGACAAAACACATCAAATGAGGTATCATCATAACTCTACTTTTTATTGTTTACTTGAAATTTTGCCAAAAATCTTTGATTTCTATCTCGCTTCCGATCAACTTTAGCAATTGTATTGTCTTTCGATTTCCGATTTTATTGTTAGCACTCTATTAGTCTAGTCTAGGGTTCCGATTTTTCAGACACCCCAACCAAAAATTTCAAAACCAAATAAGAATATACTAATATGTATGAACAGATGAGCTATTTTCCAAACTACTCCTATTATATATCAAAATGAAAATTCCATCTATAAAATTGCAACAAATCTGAATAACTGATGCACATTAATACATTATTCCAGGTTGTTGACAATAACTAAATTGAAATCAAACATATAATATAGACACCAAGAAAACAAAACAAATTAAAAATAAAACAACCTTCAATTGTCTTGTTGTTCCATCTCAAACAGGTCTTGTTGCTCCATCTTGAACAATTTTCTTTCTTCTACCTCACACAACACCCTCTTTCATGAGCCGTCTAGTTACATGAAGAAAACAGTTTCATTCGCTAACAGAACATGAAAACGAATTAACATTTTATCAACTAAAAACGGAACTTGAAACATCAACAAGGTTTAGAAATGATTTTTTCATACTACTTTTATCATAAAACTTATGAAGTCTGAAGCATTTGAAATGCTAATTAAAAAGATTCCATATACAAATTACTATAACTTAAGATTGGAAATGCTAACCGCCTGTCACTAACATGTTCTGCTGTTTAAAAAGATTTCATTGATGATGAAGCATAGCTGATTACAAAGAACTTGGAAACAAACTCGTTTAGCAAAGGTATATTAGTAACAGAACATTAAAAAGAACATGCTAGTAAAATAAGTACATAGCATGCTAAATTAAATGATTTCATCGACGATGACGCATCAACAGATTTAAACAATGAATGTTTCCATCATGTTGTTTGTTATCAATTCCAATTTCACAGATTGGCTCAACTTTCTAGTATTCATATCAAATACTAATAAACATTGCTTAGTTAAGAAAGCTCTAATTGAACAAGCTTAAGGCTATATATCCCCATAAAAGTTTAGCTCAGTTTGCAAACGTATTTAGACTTACTTTTTTTTTGTTCTTTTTAGGTTATGCACAACAATGTTATGACACCTAGATCCACGGATGTGGTTTTTAAACGTATTGGCTTTGCAATTCAAAAAGGGTTAGCGGCGCAACTTGTTGCCCGCTTGCCTACCACCACTATGTAATTTCTTTTTATTTATTAATTAATTATAATAATATTAGGCTATTGGTGAAGAAAAAAAGTAAAAAAATTTATGTATTTACTTTATATTTGGTCTATAAAAAAATAAAAATAAAAAAATAAAAAGGAGAATTGGACATGCCCAATCTCGTACAAACCACCACCAACAGAAACTCAATAACAAGACATGAACTAGATCTCGGACAAAACATAAATGGGAAATTTGGCAATACTATCCAATATCAGACACCACTATAAGATACAAAGTTCACCTTAAAATTCACCAAACACCTTAGCTTCTTGGCTACATTTCCTAAGAACAAAAGAACCAGTGATCACTCAACCATCACCCACAGTAACCACAGGACTTTCATAATAGGCATCACCAAGCAAGCTATAGCATCCTGACTCCAAATGAAGGGCTATACCATACTAGCTACATCAATATGTAGCACAACCTCACCAAAAAGACATAGAGGACAAGGCATCACTAGCACAGGAACACACACCTTCATTTAGAAACCAACCAAACCTCCTTTCAGTATCTTTCATGGCTCTCCCTACTTACCCTACACCAAGCTTTCTTACCCTTCACATCATGTAACCTACCTTATGAAGATAACCCTCATATGCCTAACTAATGAGACAAACAGATTGAAATTCCTCCCAAGGGCAAAATCAATCTGCTGGTCTCAAAAGGAAGGACTTAGAAAAAAATATTCAAGATACAAGGCCCTCCAAAGCATATGTTTAGCTTTGGCTGAGAAGTCCATAAGATCCATTCATTGAGAAGATTCAACACAAATTCCTTAATGAAATCCTTATCCCAAACACTCCTTTAAACTGCCCTTTTTACAAGAAACATCACCCGCAGCGAAGCGCGGGCTGACCTTCTCGTTTCAAACAATAATAAACGCAAACCAAATATTTATAAATAAGTGGGTTCCACAGATTTCATTTGAGAGAGGATATAGCAAAAAACAAACCTTTATCTTTACCTTTGGTCTCTTCAAGAGGGGGGATGAACAGGATGAGTAGTATGAACAACCATCTTCCTTGTATTCCAACTTTTATCTGGATTTTTATTCAGATGAAGCTTATTAAAGTTCCACAGCTTTCTGGCATCCTCTAAAAGTTTTTTATACGGAAATTATACTCACTTCATCCTCTGATAAAACGATACGCGCAATTATATATGCCGCACCTTCTTTAACCGCACACGAATATTCATTCGAGCTTAAATAAAACCAGTTTCTGTCTTCCTTGGTGGTCGATTTTACTTCAATATATCGAAGGCTCTTATTGTTGGCTTCAATAACGATATCATACTTCGATAAGGAAGTAGTACGACGATAAGAATTCTAAACCCAACGATACTTATTGTCTCTAAGAATTCTAGTAAAAAAGAATTCTATTGAAGCCAACGATAAGAGCCCCATATCTTTTCAATGTCTCTAACTGCAGGACTGTTTTCAACTGTAAGACCAAGGATTTTATGCTTAATTGTGTCCACAATTTTTGCTTATCACATCATCACAGTTCCTTTTGACATCTCTGAATACTCTTCCATTCCTTTCAAACCAAATGTTGTAAACACTAGCAGAGAAGGCAATTCTTCTTATTATACTCCTTATATTACTTCAATTTCAGTATCAATCATGGACAAAGGGTTGTCCATCAAGTCAAAACTGTTAGAGCTTGACAACACAAGCTACATCTGTTTACAGCATAATCTCCCCATCCGCTAAGCTTTTTTTTGAACGGCATAATATATTAGAAAAACTAGCAAGGAGCTAGAAAAAAGATTACATGATAATAAGCTTATCCATAGTATTCATAGACTCATATCATACTTGCTTGAGGCTATATATCCTCATAAAAGTTTAGCTCAGTTTGCAAACGTATTTAGACGTACTTTGTATTCATAGACTCATATCATACTTGCTTATAAGAAGTTCAATAAAAACTTACTTGAGTTTGTACACGCTATAATTAGCCCGTAAAATATTCAAGGGTCGGTTTTTGTACTCGAATCCGGTAATTGCTCAAATCAAACAGTAAACTTGTCTGAGTTAAGCTCAAATAACTCAATTAAAACCCAAGACTCTTATGAAATCATATTGCGCTATATTATGCTGTCATTGATAATTTCATATAGTATAATGGAAAGGATATTCCATCAAAATATATTTTACCATTGAAGTTTAAACAAAAGCATCAATAGCATGGGTACTACCGATAATAAACACATAAATTGACAAACTAATTATCGAAATTGATAACAAATCTCAAAAATTGAAAACCCCTAATAAGTAATGAACTGATTAAAAACTTTAATTAAAGCAAAGGTGTTTGAGCTATATAAAACACATACCATAACCATAGTGAAACCTTGAGATTGAAACAAAAACCTCAGGATCAAATCAATAGCATCAAAACCAAGAACCAATTTGTAATCGAATATTTGTAGTGGTAGTGGTGTGAACACAAGAATTTCATTTTATAGGTGTAGAAATTTGATGATTAATGATACATGCGTGATCTCGGGTGCGTGATTTTGGGGTGACAGGAATTACAGAACGATCTTTTAAAAAATAGAACTTTAATCACCATAATCTTCTCTGTTCGCAATATCTGATTGATATTTTCTCACATTATCATTAACAAGAAACACACTCTTTGACTTCCGTACATATCGTGTATTCGGGTGAAAACAGAATCGAGAATATTAAACCCAAGTCCAATCCAAAAAACCATCATATGTTTCGGGTGCAACCAAAAATCCGAACCAAACCCATTTCACCCAATGTCATTTGGGTCGGTCGGTATTTCGGGTAACCCATATAATGAACACCCCTCTAGTCTAGTCAGTGAGTAATAGTCTAGTCACTGGTGACTGTGATTAATTCATTCGGAGCTCTTGTTAAATTTACTATTTACTTCCTTTTTCGTGCAGCTCTCTTCCTTGTGGGCACATGTTTGGGTTGTCATGTTTAAAGAAATGGATAAAAGACCGTCCCTCTGACAAGGTATATGTATGTCACACCCATAATCAACACAGTCTTACCAACTTTCTGATTCTCTTTTCTTAATTAATTTTTGTCAGTGCCCTCAATGCTACCAAAATTTCTCGTTAGAGAGTGTTACACATATTTATGCACCACGCCTTTGCATTCAAGCTGCTGTTGCTCAAAAGGTAATCAATCTCTGTTAATAGCAACCTTTAATTTTTTTTTTACAAGTCTTAACTCTCCTTAAGTTTCACAACAACTTTTTTGATTATTTCATGCAGGCATACATTAGATGTTTTTCATTCAGCGATTTAGTATATTTAAGCAACTAGTTATAGTTCCCGTGGACGCGCTCGGCTTATACATTATGTTTTATTTAAAATATATATATATAAATATATAATTTTTATCTTTTCTATTTTATAAGTTATAAAGTTTAAGGGGTTATTTGTTTATTTCTTAAAGTTATAATAAAATTTATAAATTTACACTTAACTCTACATAATTTATTTAAAATTAAACCGCTAAAGTTTTATTAATTACTTCTCTTTTTTCAAGGGTTTTTGTTTTTATAAATTTGACACATATTTTTATGTGTTTTTTTCTCCATCATATTTCTCCGCCAAAATAATGCCAAATTTAAAAGTATTTGAGCTTTTTAGTTAAACAGATTTTCAAAAATAATAAAAAATTAGAAGCATCACACCTAATAAGAAAACATTTTTTTAAATGCAAAAGTCTCCATTTTTTGTTTCCCTTTATTAGGTAAAAGATATGAATGCAAATTGCGAACAAATGCATTAAACAATAGGTCTGATGTTTTAACACATGAATAAACAAGAAAGTAACAAACTTTATCAAAAACAAAGATTAAAAAGACAATTATTTGAAGATTTTCTCTTAAAATTTTTGAACCAAAAAGACTAAAAAAACGTGTAAAAAACTTGTGCAAAGCACAAAAACACAAATCAAATCTACCTGAGACGATTGCTACCACATGTAGGACCTTATAATAATTAATCAATATCACAACTTATGAAGAAATCTTAGAGAGAGAAAGAAGAGAGCGGTGGAAGGAAACACTATGTGACATATAATGAAACCAACACCTTTTCTCCGCATGAGAAGGGTAATTTATAGTGAAAGTAGGCATGGGAAGCCTAGGGTTTCACCTTGGGTCGGGCTTGGCTTGTGTTGGTCTTTTGGCCCTGAACATGGACACTATTAGCTTAAAGTTCGAGCCTGTGAACCCGACTATGCTATTACAAAATTTCTAACATGTAGACTGACACTGATCGTTACATTCTTGTTTTAATTTGAATATCTTTAAAGCTAACAAATTTGGATTATTTTGTTGTTAAGGTGTGAATAGTTATAAAATTATAAAAGGAGAGGAGAGAAGGTTTGAAAAAAAGAAAAGGATCAAAAGAGCAATTGAGATAAAGTAGGAAGGGGTAAAGGGTATACCCTTACAATATAAGGTGTATATAATTAACAACATTAGCCGACAAGTCGAAAATCGAACAGTTTTTTTTTCTTTTTATATGTTGGAGTCAATCTATCATCTAAGTGTATATCTCTTTTCTTAATCAAATATAAATCATCATCAGAAGAAGACCCGTGTTTGAATGTTGTATCATAGTTGATTTTTTTAATTTATTACTATTCATCAGGTGGATCACATATCGCTATTCGAATTGGATGAAGCAGAAAAGGAGGTAGCAGAAATGGAATTGGATCTTGATGATGATGATGATGATCATGATGATCCTCCTCTACCACCTCACGTCTTTGATCCTCTACCACCTCCTCCTGCTCATGTTTGTTCCATCTGTTTCAAACATTGGACTCCTCTCCATCACTTTTGGTATCTATCTATCTATCCCTTCACTTTATATGTAATTTTATGCCACAATTTTAGTCAACCTTTGTCCTGCTCTGCCTTTAGCCCCTTTTATGCCCTTTTTAGGTGCCCGTTTTATGGTGTTTTTAGGTGCCCTGAAACAGCCCGAAGTGGCCACACCACCCTAGATTAGTCGGCCAAAAGGTCGGAAACCATGGTTACCCAAAAAAATTGTAGGCCTTTTAGCGAAAGGTCGGAAACCATGATTTTTTTCTCTTGTTCATGTGACGGCTCAAGTTTAAATATATCACAAATGATCCGCTAAACTAAATCAGATTTGGTGAACAAACAGAAACTGTCATTGCCTTTAGACAACCTGCCTGCATAAATCATTATCGCCTCAGATTTAGCAAATATGACCTTGATTAATATTTTCCATGAAGGTTTCGTCTTTGATGGGAATTTTCGTAGAATTTGGACATCGTTTTCTGGAATTAGGCTAATTTTTGGGGTGTTTGTTTCGGCTTATATGCGGGCTTATGAGCTTATTTGATTTTCGCTTATATTTTATAAGCCCCAATTTTCCGGCTTATTTTGAGACTTATGTGCTTATATAAGTTTAGTATGATATGAAAAACTTATATAAGCCCACAAGTCTCATAATTAGCCGGAAAATTGGGTCTTATGAAACTTCTAACAAAATCAAATAAGCTCATAAGCCCATTGCTTATGCAATTGATGAGATGCTGTGTATATACCTTAGCTTGACTTGGTAGACGTGTTTATGTATGGGCTTCTACCAAGAACATCCCCACGAGACAGTGGTTCTAAGTGGACAATATCTTACCGTAATGGCCTGGCTAGTGTTAGTGAAGGGTCCTTTTCTGAAGTGAATTCTAGAATGAACACGAACACATATACATATTTCTTGTGGATTGATAACTGTAGCCTAGTCAATGAGCGCAACTGATTTGGGCTGCTATTAAGTTTACCCAATTAACTTGGATTTTTGTGTGATATTTGTTGCAGCTTTCTTCCTTGTGGGCATATATTTGGATTTCAATGTATACAAAAATGGCTTCAAACCAACCTACGTGGCATGGTGGGTTTGTCTTCCCGTGTGTTAACCACACTTTATTCAATTTAACCATGTTTGTTATTCTAAATTCCGGTCTTGTCTTAATCAATTGTTTTCAGTGTCCTCAATGCAAGGCCTTATGCTCATTGAAGGATGTTAGAACACTTAATGCAACCTGCCTTTGCATTCCCGCTGCTGATAAAGGTGTTGCGGATCCAGAGGTAATCAGTCTCTTTGTTAGATTTAATCTTCAATTTATATATAACTTGTTTAAAACCCGTGTAATACACGGGCGGTTTGGAAAATAAAGTATATGAAATGACTCTTATCATACCTAAGTTTTTGTCGATGTGTGTTTTCATCTCTCAAAATCGATGGAATTTTTATAACAACAAAATGTAATTAACCTGTCAATTTTTGTTTTTCTGTGTAACAATTTTTTTCTATTAAAACACAAACTTTTCAATTGTATTTTGTGACCATTCCACATTTCCACCCTTACATATTTTTACCACCCTGTTAACATCCAAAGATATGGTCATTATGCATGAATAAAATACACACAAAAGTCGACATTTAAAAGGTTTGTGTTTTAGTAATAAAAAAACTACACCCACAACAAAAATGGACAAGTTAAATACATCTTTCTGTTATTATCACTTTAGTTAGTAAATATGACCAATGTTGATAATAAAATAAATTCATAGGAAGTATCACAACAGACACGCTATAAATTAAAGATGAAATTCTTCACATAATGAGTAAACTCAAGGCCAAAGTTAAGACACTTGCTAAAGGATTGGATATTATGATTAATGAACAAAAAAAAGTTATTAGAACAAAAGATCATTTATTTATGGATAAACAGGGCATAATTGATTAAATACTAACACGTAAAATATTGTCTTTTTAAGGAAAGCTGTGATAAAGAAAAATAGCTCATTAATTCATCACAGTTAAAAAGTTCAGAGTAATATTTTAGCTAAAAGTTACTAATTCAACCCAAAAAGAAAGTTTACTTAGACATTTGATCAAACACTTGGTGTTCAACAAAGAAACATACCCTTCAACTACAGATAAATTCATATTGGATACTAAAAGGTTATGATGTTAGCTATCCAGAACTTGAGCAAGCACCTGTTGGAGATAACCATATTGTTTGAATATAAAATATTGAAACAAAATTAAATTTAAGACCTAAAACCAACAAAGTAATTAAAACGTACCACTAGGAGAAAAAAATCAGCGCTAGAAGCCCGGTTTTTCATATTTCATCAGCAAGATCAAATATGTATCCACCTGAGATCGAAGTCAATATCCAGTATCCACAAAGAAAAAGTTAAAATCAACTCCTACTTTAAAATAGATAGAACATGTTTGCATATTGATTAGATAAGTGGGTTGTTAAGGATGAAGTTGAAACAAATTTGAATTTCATATTCTTCTGGAATTTTCAGGGTTTCGGTAATTGTAGCGCCATGTTTGACTTTTTGATGAAAAAGTCTTCAAAATACATATTTTTTATTAATGGCATCATCCATTTTTATAATTGTCCAATCACATTAATTAATTTTAGCATAGTCCAATCAAATTAAGCTTAAGTTACCTCATTCAAAACCCTCTTTTAATAGTATAGATAGATGTGCGGTGTCAAAACATTACTTTTTTTTTTAATAAGTTTGTGTATTAATCAAGTAACTCTCCTTTCGGTTTCATAAAAAAACTATTAAAATCTCATCCAGATATCCACTAGACGCTTTACCTTCACCAGACATGGATTCGTCAAATTCAGAAAGTTTGAAAGTGGACGGCGGAATTTTGCATTGAAAAAAAGATCAGATGCGAAGAAACGTCTGGCTGCTGTTGTAGGGCGGAAAAATGATTTGATGAAACGTCGGACTGACTTATTAGACAGGAGGGCGAGTGTGCTAAATCGGGCCAAGGCATTGGAAAAACAGGGGTTCATTTGCGATTTACGGGCTGAAGCATTCGATTCGGGCTGATTCATTGGGGCCCGGTGGCGGATGGAATATCGAACGGCAACTGAAAGCATGCGAGGAGAGGCTAAAGCAATGGTCAAGGCAAGCATATAATCAGCGGTTAAGGCATATGAGGGCAAGATTGAGTTATTTTCGCAAAGCTACCAACAACCGATCATGATATCTCATACACAAAACCAAACTTATGTGCCGCAGCAGCTACATGTCACAAGAAGACTAATGTATTATCATCAAAAGTTGATGCCTTTTTATCTTATTTATCGTGGACGTACTATTTATTAGTATTTGCCGTCGTCTAGGTTGGTATTAAAAACTGGTTGTGGAGTCCGCCCGTTGCAGTGGCACCCAAATACTTTGAATTTCGTAATATTTGTGTGTTGCAGCAGGTCCAAGCTATTAGGAAAACTAGATGTTTACAGTATTTCTACATCGGAAAGTTATCACTCTCAATACCTCCTATTCTATAATTAATAAATGCAACTCTCAATACACCCCTAAGTATCCAAAACAAACCGATGATAGAAAAAACATAAAATTATATTTACGCAAGACATCATAGCAGATTCATTTAAGGGGTTAAACGACCCCGAAAAAGTGTATAAAATGTATGGGTATGCAGGAAACCAAAAAACCAAACCTAAACCCAAAAAAACCAAAGAACCGAAACCTAAAAAACCGAAACCGATTGAAAAACCGATGGTTTGGTTTTCGGATTTTGAAAAAACCGACGTTTTTGGTTCGGTTTGGTTTTAGAATTAGGAAAAAACCGATATAAACCGAACCGATTTTTATAACGTGAGAACAAAAATAAGTTTTGATAGAAGCTAAGGGACGATGAATATGCTCCGCTATTGACTATATCATGTCGAGTAACTACTCTTTGTTTTTTATGCTTCTTGAACATGTCATTTATGTAACATAATAAATTCTATTTTAAGAATTTTTTGCGTTTATTAGATTTTTATTATTGTTATTGTGTTGCTTTATAACACATGAATAATATTTTTTAGGATTTTAAATGGTCATTTGTTTCTTATTGTCATTTTTGTTTTTTTTTTCATTGTTTTGATTGTTTCTTTAAAGCTTTGAAGGTGTTGGTTTATGGTATATACCAAATCGATTTTATAAAAGCAAAGCTCGATAAATCGTATGAAAACCGAAAAAACCGAAAATAAACCGACAACCGAAAAACCAAACCGACACAAAACCGAAACCGAATGGTTTCTAAAAATCAAAAACCGAAAATTTTCGGTTCGGTTTCGGTTTTATACAAAAACCGAACCATGCTCACCCCTACAATACTTGATGAAAATTATATCAAATAAAACATTTAAAACTCAACATATTTATATATTTTGCATCAACTATTATATAACACAAAATAAATAATTCAAGGTCAAAGTTAAATATAAAAGACTTCAAAAGTCAAATGGGGACAAGTAAATTAGGACGGAGGGAGTACTTTATTTCTTCGATTTTCATCAATGTCCTGTTGAGATATTTGACCATGCTTTGGAGAGTATTATGAAAGATGGGATAAGTTATAGTTTGTGATCGCTGTTACTTTGTGAAAGTCAGGAAGATGGTTTAAATAGGTGTTGCAGTTGTGAACCTATGGCATGATTTGGGGTTTATATTTTCTTTTAAACGGGGGGAAAATAAAGTGTGTAATTGTTTATTAAACGAGGTGGTAGACCTGCGTTTCGCGGCGAGAGTTTGGTGCTAGTCGTTATTGTTGTTGTTGGAACGGGTCAGTTTTATGCATATATCCTACTTTTGAAGATTCAGTTAAAATATGACCCGAAACTAAATAAAGCATTAAGATTGTGATTAGAAACTTCTTTAAAATCAATAATTTCATTGTTGGGTCCTAAACTTCAACAACAACATGTACTCAATCCGGATGCCATAGTGCCTTTCAACTGTATTTAAGAACTTGCATGTTTCAGGGTTCAAGTGTCCTATACGAACATCCGGTCAAGTGAGCATACTCCATCAAAGCAACATCCTCAGCACCATTGGAATCAAGAAACAATTATGGAACATTAACATACATTATATAATGCAGTAAATACTACGTATTAAACTATGCATTAACAGCTTGTAATGTTAAATTTACCTAAAAGCCATAGCAATAACATTCCCGTATTTCTCAAGAGCTCTATCCATGATTTCAAGCAGAGAAGCATTCTCAAGATCTTTGCCCAATTTCTCAATGTCAACTATGTCTACAGGTTTGTTGTCTACCACATCTGCATAATTAACCAACAAAAAAGACATTGTTATCATTTCACATATCCTTAGTTGTTCATAAGTTTAAAAAAGAAGTACAAGACTTTTATAAGGTCAAAATGGGCAATATTCAAAACTTAAGATTGGCGTAAAATTACTAAAGCTAACGATAGCTTTAATAACATATCAAATCACATAGCAAGTATTCATAACACAAACACGAACTTTTTGTCATACTTGAAGCTAAATCATGGTAACTTTGCAATTAAAAGGCAAAAACTTTGACTTTTTAAAAGTCAAAGCTGTATCAAACCATGCTTATTAGTAGTAAATACTATAAACCTTAAAATACAAAAAAAGTTTACATTTTTCTTTACCCAATAAAAATTTAACTCTAAAAGTGACCAAAATACTATATAACTGTTTAAGTGTATCTCATGTAGCATCTGATATGATCATCTACTTTAAAGACACCTACTGGTTAATTCCAGTGTCCAATCCCCAAGGTGATACCTATACAGGTTGTTTTCTATTCATGATAGTAACGTCTAGTTTTAAAAAGTAGTACGTGATGCTTATTAGACAACTCCTTGGCTCACTTGTGGAGTGTTATTTATCCTCCATCAGCAGGGCCGTCTCATGCATTTCGGTGGCCCTGTGCTATGATTAAAAGAGTGACCCTTTAAACACCATTAATTAGATTTTTGAAAAAAGTATTAATACAATGAACAATCTTATAAAGCGGTCAGGCATCAACGTATAACATTAGTGTGTGTATTTCATTTGTTATTGGTGTCCCACAATACCGTTATTGATGACTAAATCAGATAACTAACATTCTCAAATTGACATAGTATAGATCAAATACACAATCCTAGAATATACCTTAAACTTTACTGTAAACAATTAAATCGCTAATGAATGAAAAGAGACTGTTCAAACATTGAACAGTTAAAAAGATATTTGCAAAAGTCATGGGATACATCAATTTGGAAAGGAAATGAAAATGTTAAGATAGTTTGTCTTGAAGTGGCTTTTTTTTAACAAATAATAACCGGGCTACACAGCTATTTTGAGGCCCTGTGCACTCGCTCTTGTTGCACACCTCTTGGTCCGGCCTGTCCATCAGTAAGCTATAGACTACGGAGTATTACACATTCTAAGAAGATAACAACCTACGTATAACATACATCATCTCATTTAAGCCTTATATATATACTAGCTACGTAACCCGCCCGACGGGCGGGTTCGCTTTTAGAATTTGTTTTGATAAGAGATGTGTTTGTGTGTGTTTGGCTTAATTATTCCGAGTTTGGAGTCCAATTGGTACGGGTGTATTTTTATCTGTTCAGCGTTATTTTTCAAACCATAACCAAATATGTTTAGAACAAAACCAAAAAACCCAACAACCCATGTTCCAAATATATGTAAGTAACTTATTTCAGCTACCAAATTCAATCAGATATATAAATAAATTAACATTGACAAATAGCTTCAAATAGATTTGAGTGAGTAATGGAGGTGATGGTTACCCCATGTTTGCGAGAGAGAGTGATGCGGTGACGGTGGGGCGTAGGGTTCTGTTGATTAAAAAACGGCGGCATATGTCTTGTTCGGTTAACTCACCAATGAGGATTTGTCATAAGAAACCACAAAACTTTGAGGAACCTATCAATAAGCGTTAGTGATAAAGAATAAGCATAGTTTTAGCAACATTAGAGACAATGAGGAAGAATTAAGAATAATAACAATAATACTCGAAGTTTTGATGAGATAAAAGCCAACCTCAGGACCACTCAAATTTTCGTAATCTGTCATGTTTCTTTCGATGAGAACATTTGCTCTTTTCCTTGTGCTTGTGTAATAGCTGAGGTTGACGGGTTTGCAGCGATATATATGACTCTCAATTTTCACTCTCCCACCGTATTCTCTAAATCCTTGGTAAACTGTTGCAGAACAGATCAAAATACTTAAAACTACTTTCCTAAACATTATAATCATAATTCAGTACTTACCAATATTATACGGTCTCTGTACTCATTTATTTGGATGTGCGATTGAACATAGTAATGGATCTACATATAGAAGACAGATAAAGTGATAAGTATAACACAAGAAGTAAATACGCATGTATACCAACATATTCATCAAATCAAGTAGATCATTCTGATAGATTACTTGCCAGCGGCTACAAATACAATGTACTTTATGATTACGCAAGACCATATTAAGCAAATTATAGAGATATCGTTTCAAGTAATGAATTTAAGCTGATCATTTTGTAGGCTTTCTGGACAGTCTCATCTCTTGCTTTAAGAAAGAGAACCAAAGCCTTAGATATCCTTGATGCAAAGTCTAAAAAAATAGCCATTTTAAGGTCAAAAGAATGTGACGTGAATCAGATTAACCAAAAAGAAAGGAAAATTTACCAAACACAGTTATAATAAATAAAACTTTAGTATAAACCAGAAAAAAAGAAAAAAACAGATTCATGATCAATCCATGATAGATATAATGTACCTCAAATGTGTTGTTGAGTGGCTCATCAACTCAAAGAAAAAAGTAAGAAAATGTGAGCTAAGAAGATCAAATAAAGATTTGAAAAAAAATGGTTTATGGATAAAACATGTACCTCTATTCCATGCATAATATAGGCCCATACAATTTACTATTGTGTATTAACGTGATCTTGTATACATGCATGATCACTCTTTTGTGTGTTATACTCCAACATCACGTAACAACATCATAACATAATCCACCACCGTAAAGTCTCAAAATCTACTCAATTTTTGTTTCAAGTGTTTCGAAGTCAATGTAAAAAAACCATGTCCAAAGCCTGATATGCTTTTCATCTAAAGTCTAAACTATATTAAACTATATTGCGGACGATTTTAATATAAACCCAATACCGACATTCATTAATCTATAGCGCTTATCATAAAAATATGCAAGAGGAGCTCAACGGGAGCAATGCGGTAAAAATCATATGTATAACATGCAAATAACTAAACATAAAGTATTATATATGGACGGCGGGGCATGTATTTTACTAGCTGAGACTCATAGATACATGGTTAAGTAAGGAGAACATCAAAAAGTTATCAGTGAACCACCGGCCAAGAATTTGCATTGTTTGCATGCCTGCACCATACAACTCGGGGCAAGGCGTGTATTAACACAAGCTGGCGCAATTCTTTTTTTTCGAAGCCACCAATCATGGACAACACTAAATTGGCTAGCGTATAAATATGTTAAATAAGCGCGAGATCGCGGAGAGGATCTGTTAGACAAAAATTCAAAGAAAAGCATTTCGCTCTTGTAATACAACTAATTTACTAGATCTGTGCAGACAATACGATCATCTTATAATGAAATCACTATAATAGAAGATTTACCTTGTCTTACTTTGAGCCGAACACTGAACAACAATTGTGGTGTTGTGTCTGTGTTGCCCAATTGATAAATAAAAATTCGAGCGAGGCTGCTCTAACAACTAATCTAGATGGTCTGAACTCACCTTCCGTTTGAATTCTATGGAGATCATCAATGTCCCCTCCCGAGTGGACATGCTGAGAGTAACACACTATAGTTAGTGATACAAAATAACGTTATTTATAATAGTAAAGTAAATATATGTCTTTAAACACGTTTCTAATTAGATATATATCAAAAAAATAACGTGATACACACAAGCATATGTACATTCTTTGAAAAACTGATATGTTTACCTTCTACATGACTATACACATGTTATTATTGTTTTCATATTTTATAGATACATAAATTAAATTATTGTGACCTTATCCACTAAAAAATAATGTGATACAAAAATAACGTTAGAGGACTATAAAACATAAGATCACTATTTTGTTTTCGATTTTAAATCAGTAAAAAAAAAGTTGACAACTAGAAATCTCATTTAATTTTGTGATACGACACGATTTCGAATTGAACATCTATTTCAATTAAATTTGAGACCTTAATCCATTAAATAAATAACGATGATACAAAAATAAAGTGATTATTAACTAAAATAATGTTATGGTTGGTATATTTTATCGCTATATAAAGTGTAAGGACAAATTTGTCTATATTTTACAGAAGACATTAAAACATATATCAACATGGGTTTTTTATTAGAAATTATAGTCTTATATACTGATTATCTGATAGTAGGAAAGCAGCAACAGAGGTGGCTTAGCTTAGTTGGCACTCCGGCTTGATTGGAATTTAAAAACCCTAGATTTGCATAAGTTCAAACCTTGCCATGGACATGCAATGATTTTTTTCATTCTATTATACAAATCCAATAATATAAAAAAATAAAAAAAAGTTACACACACAAAATGAGTACAACTACGAATCTAAGACTAACGAGAAATCTGTAACTAATTATAAAGTTGCTGAGAGTCTGGCTACTTTATGGAGTGGGGTGTCACTCTCGTTTATGTGGCGTTGATGGTTTCTTTCTCACCTAGCAGTTACAACATATATAGCGTCCGCGGTCAAGAATTTAGACTTACACAATAGTCTCAATATATAAAGTAATTATTACTGTACATTAATCTATGTCATTAGAAATATATATAATATATATATATAAATTATAATATATATATATATATATATATATGCCTATTTCAAATAGCAAGCATAAAGTTTGGACGTTGTGTGAAGGCTGAAGGTCCATATGCGAAAAATAGCCAATTAAGTAGTCTACTTATGGGCTGATGGTGGATTATCTATTTTGGTGACTATAGTTGTACACTTGTACCTGTATTTTGAGATAGAAGAATATATTAAGAAAAATCAACATCTATAGCACATACAAAAGAAATGATGTTGCATATGTTTCAAGGAAGCTACTAAGAGTCTTAGGTGTAGTAACGCCGGCAACGGCGTTGGTCGGCTTTGCCCGGCGTTACTACCACCTATCGCGCGGCTTTGGGCCCGGCGTTGTCCCGGTCCAACGCGTGTAGGGGGTGTTATTTTTTTTAAAAATTCATTTTAACCCCCGAGAACGCAAGTTTATATTTATACTGATTCACCCAATTTTGAAAAGTTTCAGTTTTAAGCCCTTAACGGTTAGTTTCTTAAAAAAAAAAAAAAAATTTCAATTAACCCCTGATACGGCTGAATTTAAAAAAAATCATTTAACCCACCCCCCACAAACTCACTATATAACAACACATTACCAAATAACAAATCACATACAAATTCACAACACTCTTCAAATACAAATATACATCTTTTTAGCAATAAAAAAATGTCCGAATTTCCCAACAATGGTTTTATGAATCTCCTCAACGCGTCGATGACGCCGGAACAGTTTCAACAATACCAACAAGAACAACAACAAGCTTTTTCCGATGGCAACAATCACAAGTCCTAAACCATGAATTCCAAGATCTACAACAAAACCCACCATCATTCAACTCAGAAACTTCTCAATCACTCACTCAACCTCAACAAGTCGATTCGCCAAAAAAAGGCGGTCGCAAGAAAACAAAATCAAAAGGGGGAAAAATGTTGAAGACGAGCTCCAAGAGCCGGTAGCAGCGGGCCGTTGGCTACCGGTCGAAGAAGAATTGCTTGCAACATGTTACGTGGCTGTTTCGGAAGATAATAATGTCGGAAGGTCACAAAAGCAAAGAAACGTTTTGGTATCGGGTTTTGAACGAGTTCAATTAAGAAAAATTTCAAAAACGACAAATGGAATGGTTGACAAGCACAAGACAACGTTGATGCCAATTAGCCAAAGTTCAACGCCGCGTACAAACGGGCCAAACGTTTGGGGAAAAGTGGCGAAAACGATGTGGATTTTTTGAAACGGGCTCAAATATTTACCGTGACGAGCATAAAGGGGTCTCGTATTCTCAAGAAAATGCTTGGGCCATTTTGAGATTCCACCCGAAATGGGACGCACCCTAAACAAGTTGGACTCAAACACGGAGACACCCTGGGGCTACCCAAGAGGAATCTATTCGTTACGATGCAGCGACCGACTCCGGCCGCAACCACGGCCCGCCAAGAAAACCAAATCCGACGCCACGGCGAGCACCGGTGGAAGTAGCGCGTCAACCCAATTCGGGGAGTTAATGGAGCAGGAGCTATTTCGAAACGGGAAGCCAGCCGAAAGGTCTTTCGAAGCTTAAGCGCGAAAAAGACCGCACATGCATGCGGTTGGAGGAGTTGAGGATTTCCCTAAGCTATTCTAGGCTACTAGCACCAAGGAATTTTGGACAGAACAGACGACGCCTATTGGATCAAGAAGCAAAAACAATTAATCAAAAACAAAATGATGTCCATCAGTAAGCTATAGACTACGGAGTATTACACATTCTAAGAAGATAACAACCTACGTATAACATACATCATCTCATTTAAGCCTTATATATATATATATGCCTATTTCAAATAGCAAGCATAAAGTTTGGACGTTGTGTGAAGGCTGAAGGTCCATATGCGAAAAATAGCCAATTAAGTAGTCTACTTATGGGCTGATGGTGGATTATCTATTTTGGTGACTATAGTTGTACACTTGTACCTGTATTTTGAATGAAGATATATAGAAAAATGCACACATCTATAGGCACATACATAAGAAATGATGTTGCATATGTTTCAAGGAAGCTACTAAGTGTGAGATTTCATGTTTACAAATTAGTACGTGTAGCAATATTTCCAACCTATCAGTTATAATTTCAGCTTTATCTATTCTTCATGTGGCCACTAACTCAACGAAAAAGATATTTGGTGCATGCTGATCAAACGAGACACGCATATTGCCGACAAGTATTTCAAATAATTTTTTGTTTTACTTTTTGGGTGTGTTTGTTCATTATTGTCTCTATATCATGGTAAATCGCCTGTTATTTCATTTTTACTTATTATTTGTGAAGAAAAGATGGTAAGAAATCACTATCAATATATTTTGACATGAAACATTAATGTGCATTTTGTATATTTTTATGCGATACGGTCGTCTAGTGTAAGATTTACATGCCTTTGCCTCTGATTTAGCCTTTTACCGTGGTATGTAACTTCGCTGTGAGATAGTTTAAAATACCCTTTTTCTTAAAAGAATATTGAAACAATTTACGAGGGTGTTGAGTTTCGGGTCAACAGGTTCAACAAACAGCGTTAGGGGACTTTATACCATCGCATCCCAATCCTTGCTTATATTGGGAATTAAGTCACTGATTCAAGATATCATCTTTTAGTTCAAGTATTCATCAGTTTTAATCTTCAATGTTCTATTGTGTTTGTTTCAGTTCTCGAGTTATGTGATCAACATATCTTTACTAATGTAAAGGGAAAAAAATGTTGAAGACGAGCCCCAAGAGCCGGTAGCAGCGGGCCGTTGGCTACCGGTCGAAGAAGAATTGCTTGCAACATGTTACGTGGCCGTTTCGGAGGATAATAACGTCGGAAGGTCACAAAAGCATGAAACGTTTTGGTATCGGGTTTTGAACGAGTTCAATTCGAAAAAATTTCAAAAACGTACAAAGGATATGTTGACTAGCAAATGGCATACGTTGAATGCCAATTGCCAAAAGTTCAACGCCGCGTACAAACGGGCCAAACGTTTGGGGAAAAGTGGCGAGAACGATGTGGATTTTTTGAAACGGGCTCAAAGTATTTACCGTGACGAGCATAAAGGGGTCTCGTTTTCTCAAGAAGATGCTTGGGCCATTTTGAGATTCCACCCGAAATGGGACGCACCCGAACAAGTTGACTTAACCGGAGACGTCCCCGGGGCTTCCCAAGAGGATCTATTCGGTCACGATGCACGACCACGTCCGGCCGGCAAACCACGGCCCGCCAAGAAAACCAAATCCGACGCCACGGCGAGCACCGGTGGAAGTAGCGCGTCAACCCAATTCGGGGAGTTAATGGAGCAGGAGCTTCGTCTGAAACGGGAAGCCGCCGAAAGGGCTTTCGAAGCTCAAGCCGAAAAAGACCGCACACTCATGCGGTTGGAGGAGTTGAGGTTTCTAGCTACTAGCACCAAGGATTTGGACGACGACGACGCCTATTGGATCAAGAAGCAAAAACAATTAATCAAAAACAAAATGAGAAATGATTTGGGTGACGAGGACGACGAAGACGAGTAGGGGTTTTTTTTTATTTCGTAATGGTTTTTTTATTTCGTAATGTTTTTTTTTATTTCGTAATGTTTTTTTTTAATTTCGTAATGTTTTTTTTAATGTAATTTGTATGTTTAATTATGAATGAAATGGTTAGTTTGTTAAATGAATGAAATAATTGTTTAGGGGGTTTTATGAAAATAAAGAGGTGAGTGGTGTTATTTGGTGTTATGATAAGGGGAGTGGTGTTGGTGTTGGTGTTATGCTGATGTGGCGCTGACGTGGCGGCAAAAATATGATGGTATGGTGTTACTACACCTAGCGCTCTAAGTGTGAGATTTCATGTTTATAAATTAGTACGTGTAGCAATATTTCCAACCTATCAGTTATAATTTCAGCTTTATCTATTCTTCATGTGGCCACTAACTCAACGAAAAAGATATTTGGTGCATGCTGATCAAACGAGACACGCATATTGCCGACAAGTATTTCAAATAATTTTTTGTTTTACTTTTTGGGTGTGTTTGTTCATTATTGTCTCTATATCATGGTAAATCGCCTGTTATTTCATTTTTACTTATTATTTGTGAAGAAAAGATGGTAAGAAATCACTATCAATATATTTTGACATGAAACATTAATGTGCATTTTGTATATTTTTATGCGATACGGTCGTCTAGTGTAAGATTTACATGCCTTTGCCTCTGATTTAGCCTTTTACCGTGGCATGTAACTTCGCTGTGAGATAGTTTAAAATACCCTTTTTCTTAAAAGAATATTGAAACAATTTACGAGGGTGTTGAGTTTCGGGTCAACAGGTTCAACAAACAGCGTTAGGGGACTTTATACCATCGCATCCCAATCCTTGCTTATATTGGGAATTAAGTCACTGATTCAAGATATCATCTTTTAGTTCAAGTATTCTAGTGACGGAGCCATAGTTGTTCAGTCGGGTAGGCCAAAACAAAAAACTTGAAAAAAGATACCAAAAAAACAATTAAAAGTTGAAGAGTCGTACAATAAGAGTTTTTCATTTCAACCGCACACGACGCTTTTGAGCACTAAAATCGTCTAAAACACTATCTAAGAAGAATCATAAAGATGTTTTGGTACTCTGTCGTTGATGTTTGATGGTTGATATTCCATGCTCTTCTGTTCCACCGATTGATATTTCACATATTGAGTATTTTCTAATGTATAGAGTGGGCTTTGTATTTTATTTTGAGTGGGCCTTTTAAAGTTTTATATACAAATTACCTTCATGCAAAAAGTGACATGTGTCCTGAGAGACCTGGGCCCACTTGGGACACTTGTCAAAATTTGTGTGAAAGTCTCTCAAAAAATTTGTAAGTCTCCTAAAAAAAAATTAAAATCTCCTAAAAAATTGTGGTCTCCCAGAGTATTTTGGGAACAAATTTTTTTTGGAGCAAACACTACCAACACATGTGTACTTTTGGGGCAATTAGAGAAATTCTCCAAAACTTGGGGTTGGCCTTTGCCCACCCTCTTTATAATGTACATCCGTCCCTGAAGTATTCTTTAGTTTTAATCTTCAATGTTCTATTGTGTTTGTTTCAGTTCTCGAGTTATGTGATCAACATATCTTTACTAATGTATTTCTATAAAACACTTACAATCTGCAAACTTTTACTCACGCAATACTTTTGCTTATAGAATCCTTGCTTATTTGCTGTCCAGAGGATACTTGTTCTGTTGGATACATGGGAAGTACGGCTCATCCACTAGAACAAGCTATTAGGGGGGGGGGGGGTATAAGGCGGTGTGGTCAACACACCTAAAGGATTTCCGATTTTTAATATGCTTCGCGCTGACCTGGTTCTCCGCTTCCTTGCAAGTTCGATTGGACGTTTACCGTCTGAGACCTTGTGATCCACTACAGTTTCATACTAGGTTTTTAAAATAAGTGCTACAAGGTTGTTTTGCATGCTTAGTAGTACTCGTTTATCACTTTATGTATATACCATATGTGGTAATTTTTAAGTCTTGATAAAGCAAACCAAGACACGTGGCATTTGGCTGTATTTTGGTTTAAATTTAAACACTAAGTTTTTTGGCATCCCCTTTGTGGTCTCTTTGGACAGACCTTAGGGCCATTCCAACCCATGGCGAATTTTGCTCATTGGTCACACCTTTGGCGATTTTTACACGTTCTTGCTTGGTCGACTTTATTTCGAGTATGCTTGCGTAATACCTTGGACCGATGCACACCAACAATTCATCGCAACATAAATAGAAAATACATCCATATATATTTAAGATGAGACTAAACATGCTCATGACATTATTACTTGTCTACTAATATCTTGTTCAGTCTCATAAGTCTAAGAGTTACATTTTATGCAATTTAATGCTCGTCGTTTACCTCTTGCCCCACTTGTTTACACATTGGTCAGACCTTTGGTGATAAGTGGGAGGTCAAGCTAAATCTTAGTCTTAATTAGTAATTAATTAGGTAGTTAATTCTATTAAGAATTTAATTATCGAAAATACTAATTATTTGAACTTTTCTTAATTGTAGATGACTACCTCAGTCGGAAACAATTCAGTACTCAGGAGTTTCTTTAAGAAACAAAAACTTACTGGACCTAACTTTATTGATTGGTATCGCCAACTTCGCATAATACTGTAAGCTGAAGATAAGGAACAATACTTGGAGCATGATATTCCTGCTGCACCTGTTGCAGCTCCTGGACACCAAGTCCTTCCCGAGGCTCTTGCAGCTCACACTGCTTGGGTCAAGGGATCAAAGGACATTGCTGCATTCATGCTTATGACCATGGACTTAGAAATCCAACGAAATCTAACTCATATGGGTGCATATGACATGCTACATGAGCTAAAAACTATGTTTGCTCAACAGGCAGAACAAGAACTTCTTCAAACCGAGAGGGAATTTCACTCGTGCAAGCAAGAAGAAGGTCAATCTGTAAGCTCATATGTTCTAAAGATGAAGAGCTACATTGACAACTTGGAGCGTCTTGGTCATTTCGTAACTTTGAACCTTGGAATAAGCCTAATCTTGATTGGACTCTCTAAGGAGTATGACAGCTTTGTGCAGAACTATAATATGCACAGCATAGAGAAGACTGTGAATGAATTACATGATATGCTTAAACAACATAAGCAGACGCTACCCAAGAAAGATGTTGCACCTGCACTTCATGCTATACGTGCAGGAAGGGTCCAGAAAAACCAAGGTAAAAAACCGTTCAAGGCTGCTAAGGGGAATCAAGGGAGGGGAAAGACTAAGTTGGCTTATGCTCCTGAGTATAAACCATCTTATGCTCTCAAGCCCAAGAATCCTCCATCACCCAAGAAGGATAACCCTGCAAAGGACGCGACCTGTCATCAATTTGGTGAAACAGGTCATTGGAGAAGGAATTGTCCCGTGTATCTCGCCGAGTTGCTGAAAAAGAAGAAGCTATCTCAAGGAGCTAGCACTTCAGGTATTTTCACCATAGAACTCTATTCTTTTCCTAGTACATCTTGGGTTTATGACACGGGTTGTGGTACTCACATCTGTAATACTACTCAGGGTCTCAGGGGAAGTAAGAAGCTGAATCCAGGAGCTTTAAGTCTGTACATGGGCAATGGTCAACGTGCAGGAGTTGAAGCTATTGGAAGTTTTCATTTATGTCTCCCTAGTGGATTAGTAGTTGTTTTGAACAATTGTCATTATGCTCCTTCTATTACTAGAGGGATTATTTCAGTTTCTCGTTTGTATGACGATGGTTTTATTAACCGTTTTGAGAATAATGCAATTTCAGTTTCTAGGAATAATGTGGTTTATTTTAGTGCTATCCCAAGGGATGGTATTTATGAAATTAATATGTATTGTTCAAATACAAATGATAGTTCTATGTTTGTTGTTAGCAATAAAAGAGCCAAGCTCAACTTGGACTCTACTCTCTTGTGGCATTGTCGTCTTGGACACATTAGCAAGAAACGCATGGAGAAGTTGCAACATGATGGACTTCTCAACTCAACTGACATTAAGTCATTTGAAAAGTGTGTTTCCTGCATGTCTGGTAAGATGGCAAGAAAACCCTATTCACATCAAGTGGAAAGGGCTAAGGATATACTTGGACTAATACACACCGATGTATGTGGCCCATTTAGAACTGTGTCAAGACAAGGAGCTAGCTACTTCATCACTTTTACTGACGACTATAGTCGGTATGGTTATGTTTACCTGCTGAAACATAAACATGAAGTGTTTGAAACATTTAAAGTGTTTCAAAAGGAAGTAGAAAACCAACTCAGGAAGACCATTAAGTCACTACGTTCTGATCGTGAAGGTAAATATATGAGTCAAGAGTTTTTGGATCATCTTAAGGAGTATGGGATAATTCCCATCGCACTCCTCCTTACACGCCACAGCATAATGGTGTGTCTAAGAGGAGAAATCAAACACTACTAGACATGGTTCACTCGATGATGAGTCAAACTACTCTTCCAAAGTCCTTTTGGAATTATGCCCTTGAGCTGCTACACGCATTCTCAACATGGTTCTAACTAAGAAGGTTGATAAGATACCATACGAGGTATGGCATGGGCAAGCCCTAAGTTATCTTACTTAAAAGTCTGGGGTTGTGAGACACTTGTTAAGCTTGATACACTTACCAAACCTGACAAACTGGAACCCAGATCTATTAAGTGTATCTTCGTAGGATACCCAAAGGAAACAATAGGATATTCTTTTTACCTTCCATCCGAGAACAAAGTATTTGTTGCTCGGAATGCTGAGTTCTTTGAGGATAATCTCATAGATCAAGAAGCAAGTGGGAGTCTAGAAGATCTTGAAATTATTCAAGAAGAATGTTTATCCTAATGAATAGATTTTTAACTCCAAAGGTACTAAGATTGAAACTTTAAGTGAATGATATAAACTATGTTGAATCTAGTTTATATCACTAAGAAGTATACATAATGGAACAGTAATCAATATGAATAACAAGACAGTTTAACCAAACTTTTAGCTTTAATATAAAACAAACACTCTTAACAGTGTTGGGGTTACAGAACAACCTTGAAGCTTTTGTGCTTTTCTCTCGTTTCTCGTGTGTCTTACTCTTTGCCCTAAGACCTCCTTTTATACACCAAGGAGTCCTTTATAAGATAACTACAAATCTTCTAAAACCTTAAACTTATATGCGTATCTTTCTAAATATATAGAATATACACAAGATAATTAATACATATCTCTTTACGCGTCCATCAATGCATATCAATTATCAATCAATACATATCATTTCCTAATATATCTCATTGACTCGCATATCTTGATCTTCAAGCCATTTTATCCATCCAGCAGTAGAAACTCTGACAGCAGTTGTAACTCTTGACTTGGCAGCATTAACTTTATTGAAGACAGCAGTAACTTTGTATACCAGCAGCACTAACTGAACATAAGCAGCATTAACTACTTAGAATATTTCTTCATACTCCATCAACAGTACTAAGTTACTCTAGCAGTACTAAGTTACTAACAGTACTAAGTTACACTAACAGTAGTAACTTTATACTAGTAGTACTAACTTTTGTACTAACAGTAGTAACTACTTAGCATATTATCTGTCTTCATCTGTGAGCAGTCTTAACTTCTACTGACAGCAGTAACTTTATACTAACAGTATTAATATATACTAACAGCAGTAACTAGCAGTAGTAACATTATACTACCAGTACTAACTACTTAGTATAATTTTCATTAGAAATACTGAACAACATTAAGTTAAGCTTGACAGCACTAGTATATACCTGAGCAGTAGTAACTCCATGAAGTCCTTTAAACCCAACAATCCTCTCCTAAACTTGATGTTCATCTCTTGAATCTTCAAGTTTCTTGATTAAGTCTTTGTCTTCATCAGGGGGATGTATCCAAACACTTCATTTAGGTTTATACCCTTCATTGATCTGCCTTCTGATTAATCTAAGAAGATCATAAGCCATCTCCACCTCATAGTCAACCTGGAGCCTTACATCTGACCATAATTGATGTAGTACATTGTTTGTAAATAGGTACATCTTCTCAACCAGGAGATAATACACCATAGTCTTTGTTGTAACACAATATACTCCACATGAGTCAAAAAGTTTCCAATTATTAACTTTGACTGCTCCTTGTTGATATTTCCATATGATGTCTTCAACATGAGGCTCAAACATGGTCTTCAAGGTTTGGAATAATAGATTCTCCATGTCATCAACTGGCTTTGTCTTCTTAAACCTTTCCTTGACAATACTCCTCAAAACTTCTAAGTCTTCTCTGTTGAAGTTCTTGAACATTGTTCCAAAAGTTAGATAGTTTTGTGAGTTTCCATCTGCTCTGATGATCTTGAAGTAGCTCTTCTTCCCTTCTCTGTAGATCTTATAATCAACTATGGTAGGAGATTTAGAGGATAGGGGTGTTGCTTCAATTGCTACATCATCATCATCTTCAGGAACTATCTCTAAGCATCTTTTCAGCTCTGGAGTATCATCATCAGCTACTTTAGCTTGTTCCTGCTCAGCCAGCTTCTGTTTCTTTGCACTTTCTTGCTCTAGCTCTTGTCCTGCTCTTTTAGAACTGCCTTCTGCTTGAGTTTTCTTTAGGCTTTCCTCTACATTCTCTGTATCCATATCCACAAAGGTATTTACTCTCTTGTAAACTTTGTCAAATATTTTCTTTATGTCATCAAAGCTTTTTCTTTTGAAGTCCTTTTGCTTAAATCCTTCCATATTTCTCATGTAAGTCACATAAGACTTTTCTGTTGTGCCTTTGTGGGTGGCTTGTTCCTGATCTCTTCAGCTCTTTTGGCAGCAAAATACTTTCTCCTAGATTCAATAAGCTCAGCCAAAAGTTTAGATCTATCTTTAATGGATAGTTGTTCTCTTTCTTGAGCTTGAATTTGTTCAGCTAACTACCTACCAGCATCAATTATAGCCTGAACATCATCCCATTCTTCAATCACAGCTCTATTTGCCTCATCTTTCTCCCTTGCTATCCTTTCTTCCACTTCCATTTCAGCTCTCATCTCAGCTTCTAACTTTCTTGCCACCTCTTCATCAAGTGCAATTTGATCTTTCTTTTTCAAAGGCTTCTCAGGTTCTATCATCTTTACTTTGCCTTTATCCTTTGATGAAGAGACAGTTGGTATATGTGCTTGCACTTGTTCATGGAAGACAATACCTTTAGCTCTTGGTGTTGTGATAGCAGTTGAAATAACCTTTGGCTTGGCTGCTTTGATTGCAATTAGAGTCTTTGCCAGAGTTAATTCATCATCAACATCAGCAGTTGTTGCAGTAGTGGGAGCAGCACTATCTTCAACACTAGCAGCAGTAACTACTTCACCAGCAGTAGTAACTGGATCAGCAGTACTTACTTCTTTTTCAACAGTTTTCTCTCTCACATCTACAATCACCTCATTACCTTCAAGGTCATCAACTCCAAACATATATGCATCATGCATCCTCCCCTGAGATTCATCAACTAGTGCAGTCTCTGCATCTTGATCAATGTCTTCAATACTCCTCCCCTGTTTGGATGCATCCTCCTGAGCACCCAAACTATCTTTTTCCTCAGAGGATTCCACTTGTTTACTTGAGCCAACCTTCTTTAATCTCCTTAGCCCAGCAGGTCTTGACTTTCTCCTCTTTTCTAGCTTCTTGACTCTTTTCTTTAACTTAGCAATCTCCTTTGCTTGAGCAATCTTTGCTTCTTCTAAGTCAAGAACCTGTTGTTGTAAGTTGGTACAAAAAATCATCAATTCATTGAGTTTGGGTTTTCGAGTAGAGAGTATCTGAATGATTGAAAATGATTTATGAATGATCTAAACCTTTAATTAATGAAATCGTTTATATTTATGGAAAGTACCCTCAGCAGCATTAACAATTACAAGCAGTTGTAAGTTTATGCTTAGCAGCAGAAACTTGCAACTAACAGCACTAAGTGAATGCCTAAGTAGCATTAACTTTCAACTGGTAGTACTAAGACATACTTAGCAGCATTAACCGAGAACTAACAGCATTAAGTTATACCTAACAACATTAGTTCTTTCTTCAATAATTATACTTCAACATGCCTCTATTCATCACAAGCACGCTAGTAACGACTAGATAGACATGTGAGAATTCATGAGGATCCATATTTATGTACAACCCATGGATCAATTAAAAACTGTTATCAATAATTTTTAAGTCACTTTTTCTCCCCCGATCAAAAGTATGCAACTTTTGTATGGTTTTGATCTAAAATGGACTTAAAAAAATGTTTCGAGCTCCCCCTCAATCATTGAGATGAGCTAATTGAGAACAAATATCAAGTGATTATTGAAACAAGATCTGAAATATACCGAGACAAGAGTGAGAAATCAGTTTGTCTGAGGACGTAGGTTGTGGCTCGTTTCAATCTTTCAGTAATAGAATCAGCAACAGTGCGTCCAAGTTGACCTGCAAAACTATTAGTAGTACTGATTCTCCCCCTTAAACAATGACCCGTGTCAATGTTTTGTTAGTCGGAATAGTCTAATTACATTCTAGAAAGTCGTGGCCTATTGGGGGAACACACGTTAAACACTTAGAGTATGTTGGCTAAACAACATGGCCCAAACTGGTGGTGGGTTTCATTCTTCGGTGTTTACCTCATTCAGCAGGTAAATCTCAATTTCATTTCTAGTTTTAGTATGGTAACAAGTCAAAATGAGTAACACTTAATAAAATTTACCAAAATAATCATATTACAGATGAATTATTTTTGTATGTTTTTAAAGAAGTTTGTGTTTACTAAGTTATTTCCGATTTGTCAAAACAGGTATTTCTCTTCGGGGTATGTCTACCTCTATATATCGTTCATTCAGTCAACAAGACATTGAACATATGGGATGTAATTGCATTAGTCATATGCATTTCCGGCATCGTCTACGCCTTCATAGCTGACACCCAACTTCACACATTTGTGAGCAAGAACGAGAAACTGAAAGAGGAAGGAGAGGCCATGGTGCCTAACCTTGATGAAGGCTTGTGGTACTATTCTAGGCACCCAAACTACTTTGGTGAGCAATTATGGTGGTGGGGACTTGCCATCTTTGGTTGGAGCCTAGGGGGCACTTGGGTCTTTGTTGGTGCACTCATAAACACCTTGTGTTTGGCTTATGTGACTACACTTGTGGAGAAAAGGATGCTCAAACAAGAGTATAGGGTCCAAGCTTACAAAATGTATCAAAATACTACATCTATTTGGGTACCTTGGTTTAAACCAACCCCAATCCAATTAATGCTGAAAGAAAAAGATACTTGATGCATGCTGATCAAGCGAGACAGGCATATTGTCGACAGGTATTTCAAATAATTTTTTGTTTAACTTGTTGGGTGTGTTTGTTCTTTATTGTCTCTATATCATGGTAAATCGCCTGTTATTTTATTTTTACTTATTATTTGTGAAGAAAAGATGGTAAGAAATCACTATTAAAATATTTTGACATGAAACATAATGTGCATTTTGTTTACAGTTATGTGATGCAATCGTCTAGTGTAAGATTTACATGCCTTTGCTTCTGATTTTGTTTTTTACCTTGGCATGTAAGTTTGCTGTGAGATAATTTAGTATATGAGGGTGTGGAGTTTCAGGTCAACAGGTTCAACAAACAGTGTTAGGGGACTTTATACCATCGAATCCCAATCCTTGCTTATATTTACATGTTTATATATCATTCTTAGATCGGGATAGACGATCTTATGTTTAAAGCTTAGGCGTTGGTGTATAAAGCATGGATGTTGCTTGATTCTTCACCAACTCCCAAGCCATCGCCACATGCCTATCTTCAGTGAGAGTTGCCCCAACAGCAAATCGAATAAAGTAAACTCCTCCAACCACTGAGTGTGTCATGTAAGCACACCCTGTTGCATTAACTGATTCCAACAATTTCTCGTTAAATTCATTTGCTTCAGGGTCATAGTCATATTTCTTGCCAATCACATAGGGACAAACTCGGAAACAAACCACAGAGAAGTATCTAGGCACTATAAGCTCAAATCTTTTGTCCAAGGTCACGAGCTCTTCAAAATCTTTAGCCATTTTTACATGCTTTCTTATGACTTCCCTCAAACCAGTCTCCCCATAGCTCCTTAGCACCATCCACAACTTCAAGGGTTGGAATCGTCGTGTTAATGATATCTGCCAGTCTTTGTAGTCCACAACATGCCCTGAATCAGTTGCTTTGTTTTTCAAATATTCTGAGTTTGTGGTCAGAGGTTTGGTAAGAACAAATTTGTCTTTCACCCAAAGGCAACAACATGCCAGATTTGTTAGCAGCCATTTGTGTGCATTAAAACTAAAGGAGCTTGCACCCTCTACACCGTTAAGGAAGTGACGGAACTCCGGGCAGATACAAGCACTTCCAGCATATGCAGCATCCACGTGGACCCACATATTATAAGCGCTTGCCACCTCACTCAACGGTCCTAGTGGGTCCACTGCTGTTGTTGATGTTGTCCCAACAGTAGCACATAAATACATTGGAACTAGACCAACCTCAACATCTCTTTTAATCATCTCGTCGAGTGACTGTGGAGTTAGTCGGAAGTTTGTCGATTTTGATGTTAAAACATGTCGAATATTCTTAGGATTGATACCAACGATTTTCACCGACTTCTGGAAAGAAAAATGTGTCTGATCAGAACAGTAGACAACAAGCTTCTCTGCCTTATCTCTTCCAATCGGATCAAGTATCTTCTCTTTCGCTGCAAGAAGAGTGCAAACAAAAGCCTCACACGTCGTGCTATGCATAACACCACCACCACTGTCGCTTGAAAATGAAAAAGACTTGGGAAGCTGGAGTAGTTTCGACAGCCATTCCATGACAACAATCTCTAGCTCGGTCGCAGCTGGAGAAGATTCCCAATTAAATCCTACGACACTAAATCCGTTCATAATCATTTCACCAACAAAGCTAGCAGTGCTTCCGCTCGATGCAAAGTGTGCAAAAAAGTTTGGACTTTGCCAATGTGTTATGCCTGGAATAATGTTCCTGTGTACATCTTTGAGTATTGTCTCAATCGACTCGGGGTGGATTGGTGCACAGTCGGGCAAACTGTTGGTCCATTATTCTTGTGCAAAACACGGATCTATAAGGATCAATGAAGAACAAGTTTTCACAATTACCAATTTTTTTTTTTTTTACTATATATTATAATTGTTAGTTTCATATTTACCAACAAATATTAATCAAGTTTACCATTAAGATGGCGGGCAAACGAGCAACAAGCTGCGCCGCAACCCCTTTTTGGATGGCAAAACCAATCCTACTAAAAATAAAGTTTTGTGTTTAGGCAGTCGAAAAAAATTACTTTGCAACAACCCGTTAGAACACCTATTCGAAAAATCTCTGCTTCCCCGGTGCTAGGAAACCAAATGTATCATAAACGCAAAGGGATTACAACACGTGTTGATTCTTAAACAAGCTTTCTAGTGTTAGCAACTTTGCTCGATTCCCCGCTTTTCATCGCAGCTATGTCTGCAACAAAACCATTGTCCCTGAGACCCAAACAAGAGGGGAACTCCTGTATATCCACACAAGCATGTTTCCCCCCGGCCCACCCAAACACAAGTATATCAGCTGGCCGTAAGGTAGACCTCCCTTCGAGGGGATCTGTCAGAAAGTTCACGGGGGCCTCCTTTCTAGAAGAAATTCCAGCTCGATATAAAGAACATCATTACTAGAATCATCCATAAACCAAATCATGCCTTTATTGAAACCATTGTAACTCCTTGCAAATGGGATCGATCATGTCTCACCAAAAGAATCCAAACAAACCTTGCGAAAAATGGGCAAGGCTCATCAACCGGGAAACAGAGGGATCATTAGCCGGTACTTAAGGATAGTCTGGTACTCTAGAGCCGACATATGTTGGCTTAGTCCTTCAATGGGGATAACGTCAAGAAATTCTGAGCAAGGGGAGCTCGGAGAAACATTCAATACTGCTTTTTGGCAATGGGGATAAATCAAAGTCACTCCCAACTCTTTGACAATTTCACTAAATAGGGCACACTCAAAACATTCTGGGCTTTAGGGGGGCGGGGTGTTCCTTGTTAGAGAAACGCTAAGATCCGAATCCAGGGAGGAGCGTACTATGCGCACAGATCCAATTGCATATCCATAGTCAGAATCAGCCCATCAATACCACATCCTGAAGAATGTGTTCTGGCAAACTCCAAAGATTGCGCCCTCGATGGCAAAAAGCATAAGTAGGTTACATCCTCAGTGAAATAAACCCAAACCACCAACACCGAATTGGAAGAGATGCTAGCCTCCATTGGGAAATCCCAAAAAAGGACCCCCACAAACCTCAATAGCCTCTATCGCGCTCCTAAGGCCATTGTCAAAAAGAGGAAACGGCTTCCCCTATTCATACATAGGTTTGCACCATTCTGAGGACAAACAACGGCTTTGCGACGCCCATGCATGAGGCGGACAAAAGGAGCTCGGATTGAGGGTCCGTTTGAACTAGGAGAAGACTCATTAGTTCCAACAGAGGATACCCTTTTCACAGCCAAACTTACTTATAAACCCCGCATCCCGACTTAACCGCGCCTCAGGGAGTTTCACACCCAACGGTCGGTCTCCCATATCGTGGGGAAACAACCCCTCCTTCACTTCACACCATTGTATGATGGCCAAAAAACATTTGTTTTCTTAATGTTTGAGTTCAGGCCCAGGCGGGCGGCGCCCCTCTGCCCTGATTATATCTTATGGCTTTCGAACCTCTTTTCTTAGTGTCTCCGATAATCGTACATCATCCAAATACAAGCATGGAAAAGCAGAGTTGGCAGCAATCCCTGATCCGTTTTTTGAGCGATGCTGGGTGCAAAACTAGGAGCAAATAGAAGAGGCACTTAGGGCCCACTTGCTGAACTCCAGTCGTGGACCAAATATAGTCATCACCCACATATAACCTCGCCGACTGACCATATAAAAAATCCACCCATAAGGAAATAGACGGGCATCGAGTCCGAACCTCATGTAGGAGGGTAGTCCCGTTATCACCAAGTTGAAAGGCATTAGAGTAATCAAACAGTACAGCATTGCCAATGACCCAATCAGAGTGAAAATTATTTTTAAGAATATGTCTTGCGCCATGATAAAGCACAGCCTCTGCCCCGCTAGGGGACTCGTCTCAATCGACTCGGGGTGGATTGGTGCACAGTCGGGCAAACTGTTGGTCCATTATTCTTGTGCAAAACACGGATCTATAAGGATCAATGAAGAACAAGTTTTCACAATTAACCAATTGACCACTAATAACATCATTTGTACTTTTCAACGTTTATAAATCTTATTATCAATGAATGAAAAATTTACAAGGGGCACCCGGTTGTTTGTGGAATAACAATCGGGAAGTTGAATGACAAACTATACTTCCATTGTTCAAAGCTAGCTAAGCTTGTGAAGAGGAGAACCCTACCACTAAGATATTACATTGTGTGTTTTTTGTGAAAGAATTCTTAGACTATCTCAAACTACTAGCCACATATATATAGTATAGTGGGAAAATGAAGCTTCTTTGAGAAGCTTCATTAAAGTATTAAAGTAATAGTTATTTTAACTATTAGCTATAAAGCTACTTTAATACTTTATGGCTTTCTTTTTGCAACCTTCAATAAAGTACAAGTCACCATTTTGTACTTTTTGTCTCCTATGCTTTTTGTCAAATAGGAACTTTCCGCTAGTACTTCACGTTTTCATTTAGAGATGGTCTTCAGGGAGTATGTGTGGTTTGGACTTTGGTTAAGTTTTGGTATATAACTATTAAAGCCCAATATATTATTTTTAGGCCCATTGTATTAGTTTTTGTGGCCCAATAAGTTATTAGGTTAAATCATTATAACACAACCTCCATTCACTGTGTCACCTTCTCCACCAACCATCTCACCTTCTGCTCTCCTTTTTAACTCTTCCATCACCAAAAAATAACCTCTCTTTCTTAAGTTAAACACAATCAAAAAGATCGAAACATACAAAATCAGCCAATTTCTTGAACCCGCCTAGCCCGATTTGAACGATTTGACCCGCCTAGGCGGGATGTTTGACCGTCTTTGACCAAAACGCCTAGTTTGGCCATTTGGCCCTAAAATCGGGGCGGTGTATGCCCGACTAGGATAGGCCGCTTTTTACACACTGCTCTCAGCCACGTTTACTATAGTTTAGTGGGAAAGTGAAGCTTCCTTGAGAAGCTTCATTAAAGTATTAAAGTAATAGTTATTTTAACTATTAGCTATAAAGCTACTTTAATACTTTATGGCTTCCTTTTTGCAACCTTCAATAAAGTACAAGTCACCATTTTGTACTTTTTGTCTTCTATGCTTTTTGCCAAATAAGAACTTTCCGCTAGTACTTCACGTCTTCATTTAGAGATGGTCTTCAGGGAGTCTGAGTTATTGCCGTCACTAACTGACTCCATTTCCATCATCCTGATCTTGGTTCTTTACATAATTGCTTGAGATACGCCCTCAGGTTTTGACGAGTTATCTTGTAGACTCGTTAAAGGACACTCGAGGATGACTCACATGAACTTCATTAAGTCGTGACTTATTTTCTCCTTAAATACTTTTCATACAAATCCTGTAACATGGGACATTCATTGCATAGGGGTGTGCACGGTCCATTGACAGGAACCGGACCGACATGGACCGAGACCGAAACTAGCCAAAACGGCGGACCGGACCGAAATGGTACGGTCCGGTCCCGGTCGGTCCGGTCCGGGTCGGTCTTCGGTCCGGTCCGGTCCTACACGCATTATCATCGGGTTTTTGGTCGGACCGGACCGGACCGACCGGACCGATGACCGAATTGGTTCAAAACACCGGACCGCAGACCGGACCGAAATACCTTCGGTCCGGTCGCCGGTCGGTCCGGTCGACGGTCCGGTATGCACACCCCTAATCAGGCACCCTGAATTGGCCCAACAATCTCCCCCTATTTGAATAGAAAAGTAGCCTAAGTGAATTAGTAGTAAGTCCCTATTTGAATAGAAAAGTAGCCTAAGTGAATTAGTAGTAAGTGAACATAAGGGCTTCTTCTTACACACTAAATTACAACAAAGAGTACCAAGCGTATGTAACTTCTCGAGTTATCTTCTTTAATTCGAGTCGTCCGCTGACTTGTTTGGTCTTGATTCTTTGTTGTTGTTGGTATTGCTGAACTTGTTCATATAAAGAACTACTCTGATCCTTTTTCTCTTTATGTCTTAGAACCACTCCTTGATGCATACTCTGTAGAACCTTGCTGAAGTATATATATGCTTTTTCCAATGTGAACATATGCCACCACCATGCATATTAAAAAAGTAGCATATCATTTAAGTGCTGGTTCATTTACCATATTCAGCGGAGTGGACCGGTGGTCGTTTCAGCGACCATATTCAAGCATCAGAGACTTTTCAACTTCATTGTAGCTCAACAACCATCCTCATGGACTTGGCTCAATCAACCATATTCAAACATTTTTAAAGTCCCTAAAGGTTTTGTGTTTGTGCTTTTGTTTGGTTTCTAGTATGATGTTTGGCTTTCACATGGATATCTTTCATAAGTGTGTTCTCTCCCCCTCAAAAGTTGCAATACAATGTTACACTCTTTGGAAGACACTCCTTTCAGGTTTAGCCCGAAACTTCATACGTACATGGTTCACTACCAGGTTCAGCCGTGAAAGGTTTAGCGTGAGTAACCATCTGATCCGTGCTTGTCTTAGCTAAGGAAAATACTCGCTGAGAAATGCATAAGCTGATGTTCTATTAGCACTTCTTTAATACAGAGTGTAGTCCCAACTTTCATAATCAAACCGTATCGAGCTATACCCGAAACACCAACACTCCTATCACCTTTAAAGCTCAGCCAATCCTATTTACCCGCTGATGTTTTACTTAGCTCCTTTAAAACACAAGTTATACTCGTATATCAGAGGGTTCATTCATTGACCAGATTCAACGGGTTGGTTCATAAGGTGACTGGTACAGAGGGTATCCGGTTCAGAGTGTGACCAGTTCAGAGGGTGATTGGTTCAGCTGACGAGGTTCAGCGGCTGAAGTTCAAGACTAGTTTTAGCTCTTGTTTTGATTCAAGGGTTCAGTTTCAGTTTAAATAATGATAACCATAACTGTGATCTATTATAATCAGCAACCTTTTATTTAGGCTAAGCCATAAACAAAATTATGATAAAACCCTTGATCACCCCTGGGTAACTCGTTTAGGCCTAGTCTATTAATCAACCAATCGGGATTTAGCCTTTCTTCCGATCAAACCACATCAGCCGATGACACCCACTATCTATACCAATTAATCTCAGCCCTTATCCATCACTCAATCAACCTCGACCCTCTTTATCAGCCCGTAACACTCCAAAACAATTATCATAAATAACAAACAAACATCCCCAGCTGACCTTTTATACAGCCAGATCAGAGGTTGGGTTCAACGTCAGTTGACTGGTGGTTCAGAGGGTTACGGCTCGGCTTAGAGGATGTCGACTCAGCGACCCTATATATCAATTCAGGCTAAGCCCGAAACATAATAAAACAATCCAAACCACCTCTAATTCTCGTCAGATTCATGGTTTAGCCAGTATTCATCTTCAAAACAACCCTGATGATTATCCTCTGATTCCGATCAGTCCTGATAAATAGAGGGATGGCAAAAAAACCCGAACCCAATGGGGAAATCCAAAACCTAAAGTTTTTGGGTTGGGGCGGGGCGGGGCATGCTTATCGGGTTTCGGGGCGGGTTATAGGGCATTAACGGGGATTTTTATCGGATTCGGGACGGGGCACACCATCCCCAACCCGCTCCGCCCCAAAACTATATATTCATATTGATCTATAAAATTTTATGTTAGTATTTACGTAATAAAACCAATATTATCGATTTTTTGTAGTTTTGTATCTTTGTAAGATTGCAAGTTGTGATTAGAAAAAACTTCATTTGTGTAATGTTTTTAAAAGAAGTTTTAATTTAACGTGGTTATCATTATTTATGTCAAATTTGTTTATGAAGGCTACTAATAATATATTATTAGTGGGTTCTTGATTATTCATAATATTGCATGTAATAACATTTGTAAAAATATGGCGTAAAAATAATAAAAAATGGATAACAACGTGTATTTGGTGGAGCATTGCACTCGTAAGAACGCCCCAGATCCCCAACGGGGATTGGAGCGGGTTTGGGGGAGCATCTCATCCCAATAGAGCGCTCCAATAAGATCCTCATTGGGGATCGGGGCGGGTTTGGGGCGTGATTTGCTAATTGGGTTTGGGGATGGAGAGTGGTCGCCCCGCTCCAAACCCGCCCCATTGCCATTCCTACTGATAAACATCACATTCGGCCCGTATCAGGCTAGCCAAAAGTTCAATATAGACCCAACATTTGTCATAGACCCAATGAACCAATCATAGCCACTCATTTTTTCATCAAAAATAAAAAACCCACTTTCCACCTCTTTTTTAAAAATTAAATATCTCACACACCGTTAATCGTTACGCAAAACAAAACATACCATCGCGACGAGAATTAAATTATCTTTTTATACAGGGGCGACACTATGTATTTTCGACGAACTTTTTTTTTAATGATCATTACCTTTCATCTACTAACTGGTTAGCACCCCTAAAACCACATCTTTCAGTCACAACAACTAAACTTTGGAACCCTTCATATCAATCGACATTTGCCGACACCAACTCAAGTATTTTGACACACGTCATAAAAAAAACTCCATAAAAAACGCGATTCTTTAAGAAAAGTCACTTCCGCTGCAGTCGGGTGATTTTTTGTGTCGTTTTTGAAGTTGGTGAGTTTTATTTTTTGTGTCGAATTTAAGTGTTTGGATCTGGGATCTTAATGTTCTTGTGATGTTGCCGATTGTTGTTTTGAGGGGAATTGACAGGTGATATAAGGATGGTTTTGATTTGGTGTTTGTGTTTAGATCGATTTGGATCTTGATGTTTGTGAGGGATTTTTTGTCGTGGGTTTTAATTTGAGGGTATGAGATGATTTTGTTTCTGTCATTTGTTTTTAGAGGTTTAGATGAATGGTTTCCTTATTTGTGTTTGGGGTGTGACGTGGAATGTTTGTAGTGGGTGTGAGTTCGTTTCAGATAAGATTTGTGTGGTGGGTAGTGGGTTGGATAAGTTTAGCAATCTAGGTTATGAGATAACCCACCGCTCTGGATATTACTTGGTGGGATCTATTTTATTGTGCAAATAAACACGGATGATAAGGATCTATGAAGAAAGAAGTTTGCATCAATTCAACCAATTGACACAATTATTATACTTTTGTTCTTTGCTTTGTTTATACAATCGGAATTATCAACAGGAAGTTGAACTGCTGTTGTTGATGTTGTCCCAACAGTAGCACATAAATACAATGGAACTAGACCAACCTCAACATCTCTTCTAATCATCTCGTCGAGTGACTGTGGAGTTAGTTGGAAGTTTGTCGATTTTGATGTTAGAACATGTCGAATATTCTTAGGATTGATACCAACAATTTTAACCGACTTTTGGAAAGAAAAATGTGTCTGATCAGAACAGTAGACAACAAGCTTCTCCACGTTATCTCTTCCAATCTGATCAAGTATCTTCTCTTTCGCTGCAAGAAGAGTGCAAACTAAAGCTTCACACGTCGTGCTATGCAAAACCCCACCACCACTGTCGCTTGAGAATGAAAAAGACTTGGGAAGCTGGAGTAGTTTCGACAGCCATTCCATGACAACAATCTCTAGCTCGGTCGCAGCTGGAGAAGATTCCCAATTAAATCCTACAACACTAAATCCGTTCATAAGCATTTCACCAACAAAGCTAGCAGTGCTTCCGCTCGATGCAAAGTGTGCAAAGAAGTTTGGACTTTCCCAATGTGTTATGCCTGGAATAGTGTTCCTGTGTACATCTTTGAGTACAGTCTCAATCGACTCAGGTTGTATTGGTGCACGGTCAGGCAAACTTTCTAGTAGATAACCTGGATTTACTTGGCTTCAAACAGGATAGTTTTCGATATTTTGGTAATAATCAGCAAGAAAGTCTATGACCATATGGCCCAGTCTCCTGAAATCTTTTGGTTCTAAAGGGTTCATGGTATTGCTTTTGATACTCCCAAGGAGATAACTGAAGGTGTATTTATAGTAACAGGTCTTTGATCTACACCAAGTAAACTACCAACTAAGAGGTTGTGAATTCAATATCGAAGAAAAAGGAGAGTGTATTTGGTATTGACTTCTGTTTACATGCCTATTTATAGCACTTAGGTGACCTCAAGACTTAGTATATTCAAGTTGAGACAAATAAAAAGGGTCACGGTGTCAAAAGACTAGATGTATCGCGCGATGTTTTATTAGGCGTAATCAATAAACAGTGACTGGCAAAGGCACCAATCTCTTCTGGAGGAGATTCGGCCTCATGATAAAAGCCATCGAATCAATAATGGAAAAAACTCGTCGATAGTTTAAGAAAATAGATATTTGGTGGTTGTTAAGCTGGCATTTTATCAAACCACAAGTTTTTTTCTAAGGACAGTAACAATTTATCTAATACTAATCAAGTCCTAATAATGTATTCACCTTTTCCCGGATGCTCTCCGCTTTTCTTCGGGATTATTGCCACATAGGCGGAAGGGATGGGGTGGCTAACGGGTGCTAGGCCACTCCCAACTAGCCCACTAGATACAACCAGAATGCCCCCTTTTTTAGAGAAAATTAATGATTGGTCCCTCCTAATCCCACCTATTCAAATAAGATGAAACATAAATAAGATGTAAAGGTATAAGACACACAATCCCAGCACAACGAACTAGGTTTTGAATGCTTTAATTGTCCGTACATATTTTCCAAGGTTTATTATTCTCATACAGTCTTATTACTATGTGAATATACTTTTAAATGTGTAACTTTGGTACAAAATTATAGTATTATTCTAGATCGGCTGATAGGTCAGAAGAACGCACTACAACAAAAGCCCCTTTCCCCAGCGCGTTTTTCCCCAGCGACATATGTCGCTGGGGAAAGTCGCTAAACGACAAAATACTCCGACGTGGCATTTT
>BQNB010014672.1:0-74664 GCA_026074375.1 Tanacetum coccineum | reverse complement strand
CAAAAGACAAATCAAGATGGATTCATGGTAAACAATGATGATATGAAAAGATCTCAAAGGCAAAGACGAAAGAAAATGATAAGATCAAGATCAAGATTACAAGAGCATGATTGGAACAAGACCACAATACACAACAACAATCAAGACAAACAAGATTTAAAGTTCAAAGATCAAAGTCACAAGAGAGATCTCAATGATCATCCTTTATGGGGGAGATTGTTACGAATAAGAAAATGATGATCATTAATGTGATCAAAGAGAGATCTCAATGATCGTCTCTTGGGGGAAGATTGTTAGGATTGATAAAAGTGACGATCTTATTAAGATAAAAGTCTTGTAATAAATAGAAAAATAATATTGTGTAATAGGGTAAGTGAAAGGCTTGTGACTAAAATAAAGTCACAAGACTCGACTAAATAGAAAAAGTCTAAAAGACAAGGGGGCTAAATGGTAAAAGTCTAAAAGACAAGGGCTTTATGCTCATTATTGTAAAATGGTATAAATACCCCTCCAACACCTCATTTGTAAGGAGTGTCTCTAGGTTTTTCTTAATCTCATTCTAATCATTTTCTCTAATCCTCCTCCTCCCTCTTTCTCTCTCTACTTTCTTTCTCTAGACTAAACACTATTGCTTATTGATCTTGAATTTCAGACCTAACACAAGGAGACTTTGGGCTATCTTATATCTATATTTTTATTTCTTTTGAGTCGAGATAACCTCACCTCCACATTGTTTCATATAGGCACACACTAGGATATAAACTGTTTTTTGCAACATCTACAGTTGTTGGCTCCTTGAAAATAGAAGGACAGTTCCATTCTCCAAATGGAACCGGCAGAACCAGCTACACTGTGCGGAAAAATTAAAATCAGATTTTTAACATTAAAATCAATTCTTTCCCACCAAATTTAACCTAAATCGGTTCATAGGCTTTAGATGTTGACTTTAAGTGAAACGCCCCTTTCCCGACTCTAAAATTTGACCAGAAATTAAAACTTTTCGCAGAAATGACTAACCCAGAAATAACCTTGTGTCACTCTTTTATAAAATGACCAAAATCAATTACCATTAACTTCTTGAAAGTATTAATAAATGAAACTAGATTCAAGTATCTTCGATACGGTAGGTGATATGCCTTCTAACTCTTTACGGTTTAGTTTTTATGACTAGAACAAGAATGACCAAAAACTGTGATCACTGAGACATGGATACGCCGCATCCACCCTAAAACTTCAATACATTGTATCCATACCCATGGATACATCGTATTGGACCATCAGACCCAAAACCTGCAGAAACATGTGTAGAAAAGCCCTTTTTGACCCAAAACATGACTTTATTAACCTGAAACTTCACAAAAACTTCCAGAACCCAATACATATCATAAAACATCATTTCCAAATACATTTGTGGACTAAATATCCCATTAAAATGTACCTTGCATGGTTTTCCAAACACCCGTTTTGACCTATTTGCATACTCTATAACACATATCTAAAAGAAATGACTTTTACACAATTCAACTTCACATTACATAATACTTTGACACTTGACAATGTGGAAAACTAGAAGGGGGTTGAATAATTTTACCACTTTTTAATTTAGTGAATAGTTTGTTTATAAAAATTTAGATTTGATTTAATGTGAATTCATAGTGTGCACAATATGAACAATTTAACTAAACAAATAAGTAATGACAAGATATGAAATAAATATGCAATACAAGAGATAAGAGATAGAAAGATCAAACCACAACATAAGGATTTATAGTGGTTCAGTAACGAAGCACCTCTTCGCCCTACTCCACTTTCCGAGAACCAAACTCGAGATTTTTCTTCACTATATCAACAAGCTCCCTTTAGGCAGAGAAAACCGTACACAACTAAGCTTACACTGATTTCTGACACTAAGCCAAATGTCGAGTTCTAATCCTATCTAGAACCAATCTATCATAATTAATCACACTACTTCACAACAATTCACAACTTCACTTCACCACACAACTTTTTCTTCACTTCACAACTTTACTTCACAACTTCTCTACACTTCACAACTTCTCTACCCTTCACAACTTTTCTATACTTCACTTCGTAACTTCACTTCAACTAGACACTACCTTGATCACACCAATCTAGCACTACTTACTAAGATCATCCCGATCTAACTATACTTACAATGATCACCACATTCTACCTATTATAAACAACTACGATACACACCTTCATAATATACACAAAATCTAAACTCATTAAATGTAAAATTATTTTTAAACAGGTATTTAGTGAGTTTTATTTCTATTTCTCCCCCTTTTTGTAGAATCCAAAAGGCTTCATCGATGAATGTTAGTAAAACCGACAGAATAAGTGCTCCCCCTTGATGTGTGATCCCCCTCGTTTGAGGGCACCAATGAATCGAGCTATGGTTACTTTGCTACCAGAACAAGTTAGAAGAACAAGACAACCATTTTTAACATACAGCAAATAAAAAGGAAAAATACTAGAGCATGTTGATAATGTTTGACAATTGTCAAGAAATTTGTGTAAATCAATAACCACAAATATATATGTATCAACAAAAAATTTAAAGACAAATAAGTGCATAATTAAAACATAAGACTAAAGACCATTCATTAAACATAATCACTATGTATAAAACACAATCATGCATACATCAAATTGAAATAATATGCTTGAAGCATATTAATATAACATACATAAAACTACAAAGGTCCTAATTTGGCTAGATTGCCATAAGAAACCATCGGAATTGCTTGCAAAATAAGAGGGTTGGACATTTATTTGAAAGCGAGAAAGGTGGGCATTTAACATGCTTAGTTGGTTGTTGGTGGAAAGTTTGGAGAGGAGGTGCTTATTAGAGGGTACTCACGTTGGACTTGAGGTGGTGGTTGAGTTTGGTTATCACCATGTGGTGAAGGAGGAGTTTGAGCATGAAGCACACTAGCAACATGTGGATTGATAAGTAAGTGAGGAAATGAGGGTTGTGTGAGTTGAGCTTGATTGACACTTTATGGTGGAATGAAAGCTTATCCAACATTAGTGTCACAAGAATCACCAAGTGGAAGTGAGTGAGGTTGTAGTGAATCATGGTTTGAGAAAGTGGTAGGAGGGTTTTCTTGTGATGATTCTTTGAGAGGAGATTGTGGTTTGGGCATTGGTGTAGGCAAGTTAACATCAACCTCATTGGTTGTGTTACAATAGTTTAACTTCTTTCTCCATACGGGTCTTACGGACATTTTGGCAACCCTTGAAGGTTTGGGTAAAGGTTTGTGAGGGGAAGACATTCGAGAAGACAAGTTGAATGTGGTGATTATGTAAAGGATGAGGGTTTATTTATACTAGGAAGATGATGTGATTATGGATGGATGGACATTGTTAGAAAACAAATCCAAGGAATGTTGGTGAGTATTGGGAAATTATAGCTGGGTCTATGTGAAAGAGGGTCAAAAAATAGAATGAAATAGTAAAACATGTGCATCAGGTGGCTGAACCCTTTAATTATATGGTCGGCCCCTTTAACATTAAGGGGAACGCCCCTTTGAGATAAGGGGGCCGCCACCTAGAAATGTCCAGAATGTCCAGGTTTTTGTTTTCTTTCAGGAAATGGTAAAAAGGTAGATTGTTTTGTGGTCATTTTGCAGCAAGTCCTAATTTCCATAGCAATCAAGACTATAACATTTAGCAAGCAAGAATATGAGCATGCAAGGTCCTAATTTTGTCTAAATCAAGACAAATAACATTTAGCAAGTAAGAGTATGAGCATGCAAAGTCCTAATTTGTTTAATAATAATCAAGACCAATAACATTTAGCAAGCAAGAATATGTGAATAAGCATGCAAGGAGGCAAATAAGAATCTATAATGAAGAGCATATTAATTGAAGTATTAGCAAATAGTTGTAATGCTCCTAAGATTTCTTAAACTAGAGAAGTAGGTTGTAAATACATCAAATGAGACTTGTGTTTGTATTTATAAACCTAGTGTGTGCCTATATGCGACAAATGTGTAGTGACGATTATTTTGACTCTAAGACAAGAAAAACCTAAGAAATAATCCAAGTGCTCCTTGATTTAATTTTGCTCAATCAAGAGTGTCGAAAAATATATATTAGATTATATATTCCAGCAACAAGTGTGAGATCGTTATGCATGAATGGAAAATGTTTTAAGCATATATCAACGATTTATGAAAGTAGATTTTTATGAACTCCTAGTCGAGAGAAGGATTTTGAGAAATAGATTGGGACTTATATATACATATATTAAGTTGAAAAGTTTAAGCCTTGGCAAAACCTAGGTTACTAATACGTAATTTTGTATAAATATTATTTTTTTAAGAAATTCCCAATCTTTGATTTTGTGCAAATAGAATCCTAGACTTAGAGTTAAGAAAGAGAAATAAAAACTTTTTGCAAGCTGTCAGATGGCCGGTCCTAGCTGTCAGATGGCCGGTCCCCTTATGTGCATGGCCGACCCCCTTATCATTAAGGGGAGCGCCCATTAAGAGCTAAGTGGGCCGCCCATCTGACAAAATAATTTTTCTAATTTTCCGATTTTGGCATTTCAGTTTTGATTGTAGTTCATTATTCTTGTTTACTCTTAAGTATCTGTCAATAATTTATAGGGATGAGACTACTTAATAAATACTTAATCAATTTGTTCCATCATTCCTAGACCTAGACGTAAGTAATTAAAAGGTTCATGTATAAGGGGTTTAGTTAGGATATTGGAAATGTTATCTTCCGATGAAACCTTTTCTATGGAAATATCCCTTTTTGAACATTTTCATGAAGGAAATGGTGACGAATCTCAATGTGTTTTGTACGAGAGTGTTGTACGGGATTTTTACTTAATTCTATAGCCCCTTTGTTATCACACATTATAGGAATGTCATCTAACCTAATGCCATAATCTACGAAAGCTTGTTTCATCCATAGTGCTTGTTGACAAGCCTTTCCGGTGCTTACATATTCGGCTTCGGTAGTGGAGATAGCAAGAGCGGTTTGCTTATTCAAAAACCAAGATGTTAAACAACATCCCATAAACGTGCAAATATCGCTAGTGCTTTTTTGGCCCACGTAATCTCCCGTATGATCAGAATCCGCATATACTATGGTTTCTATGCCGGACCCCTTCAGATACCATAATCTTAAGTGCGTAGTGCCTTTAACATATCAGAAGATACGTTTAACCGCTTCTAGGTGAGAGGTTTTTGGATCCTCTTGGAAGCGTGCACAAAGGCAAACACTAAACATGATATCGGTCCTACTTACCGTTAAGTATAATAAACTTCCTATCATACCTTTATATTTGGTATTATCTACGGACTCACCTTCTTTGTCTTTCATGAGTTTCGTTTCTGTAGACATAGGAGTTTTCGCTGGCTTAGAGTCTTCTAATCCAAATTTTTTAAGCATTTATTTTATATATTTTGATTGATTAAAGAATATACCGTCTTCTAATTGTTTTATTTGTAGACCTAAGAAAAAATTTAGTTCCCCCATCATACTCATTTCAAACTCATCGTGCATGATCTTGGTGAAATCATCACACATTTCTTGACAAGTTGATCCGAATATAATGTCATCGGCATATATTTGGACAATGATGAGATTGGGGTCTTTCTTTTCAGTAAAGAGTGTGTTATCTACCATTCTCATGGTGTAATCGTGTTTAATAAGAAAGGCTTTCAATCTATCGTACCAAGCTTTAGGTTTTGCGAAGTGAATGAATCCTAGAGGTTGTGCTACGTAAACCTCCTCATTGATAAAACCGTTAAGGAATGCACTCTTTACATCCATTTGAAATAATTTGAAGTCTAGTGCGCATGCATAAGCGAATAATATTCTTATGGATTCTAATCTAGCTACGGGTGCATAAGTTTCTTCATAATCAATTCCTTCTTGTTGATTATAACCTTGGGCAACTAGCCTAGCTTTATTTCTAGTTACAATGCCATTTTCATCGAGCTTATTTCTATATACCCATTTGGTTCCAATGAAGGTCATATTCATAGGATTAGGGACTAATTCCCTAACATCATTTGATATAAATTGGTTTAGTTCCTCTTGCATGGCCATTACCCAACTTTTATCTTTCAAAGCTTTATTTGCATTTTTAGGTTCTATTGTTGAAAGAAAACAAAAGAAATTACTTTTGTCTTGAGCTTGTGATCTAAGAGTTCTTTGATTTAGGTTAACAATGGCATTATCTAGGGGATGACTTTTAGATTCTTTGATGTTTATGATTTCATTGTTTTCTAATGATTTATCTTCAAGATCATCGCCTAAGGGTTTTGTTTTATTAACCTTAATAGCTTCTTCTTCGACTAAATCATCATCCTCCAATGGTGATGTTTTCGACGGGGGAGGAGTTTCATCGAATGTCACATTTAAGGATTCTTTGACTTTCATTGTTTGTTTGTTAAGAATTATATAAGATTTACTATTTTGTGAATATCCTAGAAAAACACATTCGTACGACTTTGGGTCAAACTTGGTGAGGCAATCTTTTGTATTTAGAATGAAGCATTTGCTTCTAAATACTTTGAAGTAATTAAGGTTTGGTTTTCTACCTCTTAACAACTCGTATGGGCTTTTTCCTAAAATATGTCTAATGGTAATCCTATTGATTATATAGGTTGATGTATCGACCGCGTTACACCAAAATTTTTGTGGAATGGATTGTTCATTTAACATAGTTCTACTAATTTCTTGTAGAGTGTGGTTCTTTCTTTCTACTACCCTATTTGATTGTGGAGTACGAGGAGCGAAGCGATTGTGAGAAATCCCATTTAACTCACAATAGTTTCCGAATTGTACTTCATTATCAAATTCCCGACCACGATCTGTTCTAATTGATACTATGGAACATCCTAATTTATTTTGAATCATTTTACTAAATATTTTGAATTCTTCGAAAGCTTCGGTTTTATTTCCAAAAAATCTAGTCCATGTATATCGAGAATAGTCATCTACAATTACTAAGGTATATCGATTTCCCCCATAGCTTCGTATGGCGGCTGGTCCAAATAAGTCCATGTGTAATAATTCTAAGCATCTAGTTGTTGATACCATATTTTTGGCTTTGTGACTAGTATGAGCTTGCTTTCCAATTTTCCAGGCATCACAAAAATGTCGGTCAAATTTAAGCTTAGGTAGATTTCTAACCAATTCCTTAGATGCTAGAGATTGAATTAATTGCATGTTTGCGTGACCTAATCTCTTATGCCATATGGTGGAGTTTTCATCTAAGGTTGTAAGACATATTTTATTTTCCGGTTTATTTCCTAGTTTCATCACATATAAACCCCCTTTTCTAATTCCTCTACCTATGACTTTTTCGTCTTTGATTATTTCGCTATCGTGTTCGGTAAATATTACTTTGCACTTATTATCAATATTTGACCAATACTAAGCAAGTTGAATTTTAGATTATCTACATGTTCAACATTTTCACTAATTAGGGAGTCATGAGAAATCGTACATTTGCCTATGATGTTACTAGGCAAATTACTTCCAAATATAACACTACCTCTGTTGTATGCTTGGTATGTAGAAAATAGCCTCCGGTTCCCCGTCATGTGTTTTGAGCATCCGCCATCTTTAATCCACTCATCAGGCTCCAAATTAATTCCTAAGCATATCTCATTAGACGCTTGAGCTATGAGACAAGTTTCGTCTTTATTCTTTTCTTTCTCATCTTAGCCACTATCACTCCACACTCCTCTAATGAAAGCTCTTTGTTATTTTTTCTTGACGACTTTGGACATTCTCCGAAGAGATGATTTGAATCTCCACATCTAAAGCATTTTCTTTCACTTTTACCATTTTTGTCGTCTCTACTTCTTTGCAATGACTTTCTTTCATCTCGTGGTTGTCTAACAAATCTTCCTTGTCTTTTGAAGAATTTCTTGAATTCTTTTACGGCCATGGCGTATTCTTCGTATTCACTTTCGGAGGTTAAGCTATCATCATCACTAGATTCTTTTTTAGCCTTCAGCGCAAGAGATCTACTTTGTTCTCTTTTGTCTTTGACCATTTCAGAATCTTTCTTAATTATCACTTCATAAACTTTTAAGTTTCAAATGAGTTCATCAAGTGACAATGATGTTAAAACTTTCTATTTTTTAATAGCCGTAACCTTTACGCGCCATTTAGGATGAAGTGGCCTAAAAAAATTCCTAACATAATTCTTGCTAGAAAAACCTTCATCAAGTGCTTATAGACTAGCAATAGTAGTATTAAATCTAGCAAAAGAATTATCTATCGATTCCTCTTTCAGAATCGTAAATTGTTTATATTGTTGAACAAGAAGATCTATTTTGTTATTTTTGACTTGGCTATTACCTTGGTAAGTGATTAACAAAGTATCCCAAATTTCTTTTGCGATTTTACACATAAAAATTCTTTCGTATTCTTTACGTGGCAAAGCATTATAAATTACCATTTTAGCTTCATTATTTTTGGCAAGTTTCTTTTTAAGATCGTCATTTAGTTTATCAAATGGTACAATTTCATCCTTTTTAGTTTCGGGATTATTTTGAATAAGAGGAAAATCACCATAGGTAATAACATGCCAAAGATCTAGATCTTTTGAATTCATATAAGTTACGAATCTATTTTTCAAATAAATAATTTCATCACTTTCAAATAGTGGTGGTCTTTGCATAGATTGCCCTTCTAAATATTTTTCCGATTCCATAGATCGATTCAAGTTTTAAATTTATTTTAAAAATCTTGTTTGACGTGGCTCCTGATACCAATTGTGGAAAACTAGAAGGGGGGTTGAATAATTTAACCGCTTTATAATTTAGTGAATAGTTTGTTTATAAAAATTTAGATTTGACTTTATGTGAATTCACAGTGAGCACAATATGAACAATTTAACTAAACAAATAAGTAATGACAATATATAAAATAAATATGCAATACAAGAGATAAGAGATAGAAAGATCAAACCACAACACAAGGATTTATAGTGGTTCAGTAACAAAGCACCTCTTCGCCCTACTCTACTCCCGAGCACCAAACTCGAGAGTTTTTTTCACTATGTCAACAAGCTCCCTTTAGGCGGAGAAAACCGTACACAACTAAGCTTACACCGATTTTCGACACTAAGCCAAATGTCGAGTTCTAATCCTATCTAGAACCAATCTATCATAACTAATCACACTACTTCACAACAATTCACAACTTCACTTCAACTAGACACTACCTTGATCACACCAATCTAGCACTACTTACTAAGATCACCCTGATATAACTATACTTACAATGATCACCATAATCTACCTATTATACATAACTATGATACACACCTTCACAATATACACAAATGATTTACAAGATATAATACAATTGCAACAAGGTTGCAAGGACACACACTAATCTATAATACTTCTTGACTTGATGATAAGAAGTATTCTTCTCTTGTACTTGAGGAATTAAGCTTGAATCACTTGGAAACAAAAGCTTAAGATTAAATGATCAAAGGATTGTAGGAGATGTGTGGACTAATTTTAGACAGAAAAGAATGAGTGCAAAAGGTTAGAAAATCAGTGGGGAACAATCCAGTATTTATAGGAAAACTGAGGAGCGTTTTTGTCTGGCCGCCCCCTTAATTATGGTGCCGGCCCCTTTAAAATTAAGGGGATCGCCCAGGCTAGGACGCTCCATTTTTTGTCTTTTCCAAATGAGGTGTTTTCTGGAACATTTCTAGCCGCTTTTGGATAGAAAATTTGAATTCAAAATATTTATTTTGAATAAAATATTTTTTTTAAATATTGAAAATGTTTTGTAAAAGTTATAAAATTGTTTGTAACATTTTATAAAAAATGTGAGGTTGAATAAAAATTCCTTTGATCATAATATGCATTAAGCATTTATTTATTCATACCTTTAAGTGAATTAATTTTTGAAATGAAAATTTACTACTAATTACTTGTTTACGATTAATTTTACATTGAGCGTTTTTACATTTTGTGATTATCAAAACATAAAGAGGTCAAAAAATATTAATAACATTTTTAGGCATTATTTGTATCAACAGACAACATTAATAACAAACCGTTTATGACACTTAGGGGTTCAATGTGATGGAGTTAGACATCTATTCTAAGCTCCTAAGTATCATTAAATGCTCCTATTCCCTACTTCCGCATCTTAGCCTTTTACCCATTGCTTTACCTTATTGGAAGAACCTACAAAACGTTAAACAACTAAACCATAAGTGAATCGCTTATTAAGTAAGTGGCAATAACATTATGTTATATATCATGAATCACATAAGCATCATTCACATTCAACTTATTCCATCATGCCATACTTCACAATCACTTGAACATATCCAATTATCATTCAAACACAAAAATAGGCTTTATATACCTTAACTTGGTCACAATTAGCTTAACCACAACCTTGGCTAGTTTTGCCAAACTAGCATTTAATTAACCCTTAATCCAATCATCATAAGTCAAAGCCTACTAAACCTTTTGTTGGGATTAAAAGCTTCATAAGGCTGTTTGGGCTTACTGCTGCTCTTATCAAAGTTAGTGCTGCTCAAGAAGAAAGGTTTGTGTTACTACTGCTAGTACAAAGATTATGAAAAATACGCTAAGTAGTTAGTACTGCCAATATAAACTTAGTACTGCTAGTGTAACTTAGAACTGCTAGTATATGTTAGTACTGCTAGAGTAAAGTTAGTACTGCTAGAGTAAAGTTAGTACTACTGGTGGAGAATAAAGAAAATATTCTAAGTAGTTACTACTCCTTATACACAGTTAATGATGCTGGTGTATAAGTTACTGCTGCTAGTGTTCAGAGTTAATGCTGCCGGTACAAAGTTACAACTGCTGACAGAGTTACAACTGCTAATGGATAAAGATTGACTAAAGATAAAGATTGCTTATGTGATATGTATGAGATATTTTTGTAAAAGATACGTATAAGTTATTTGTTTAGAAGATCATGATAACTTAGGAAAATATTGTAAGCCAGTTAGGACTCATTGGTATATAAAAGGAGGTCCTAGGGCATAGAGATTGGCATCTTTTCATTATTCTGTCAATCTATTCGTAGCTTCAAGGTTTTGTAAACCCTAACACTATTAAGAGTGTTCGTATTATATTGAGGCTGAAAGTTTGGTAAACTGTTTTTTATTGATCTTATTCATTATTGTTTCATTGAAATTCTTCTTAGTATCATTGACTAGATTCCGCATAGTTTTTGATATTCATAATCAAAGTTTCTATCATAGTTGTTTTGGATTTATTCAATACAACTTAGCCTTATACAAGCTAAGCAAGATCTATTCTATTACCTTAGCTCTAAAAATAAGTTTATCAATAACCCCATCACCATCATCCAATGCTTTTCATCCTAATGCCATAATCACACATATTATTAACACATTAAAAGAATACTATAATAAGGGTTTATATAACCCATCAGCACATCCTTCCTTATTCCTTAACATATGATCATATATTGATCATATGGTGAAACCCCTAATTTTACTAACATTTTTATTTCTATAACTTAACCCATAATTATTATAACCTTTTAATTAGCCCTTAAACACCTTTTACCCAATATCCCAAATTAGGGTTCATAAACCCTAATTAGAGTTGAAGGCAAGAAGTACTTTGTTGATGGCCTTACTAAATGAGCATCAATTAAAGTTTAACTCATACAAGGATGCTAAGACACTGATGCAGGCTATTGAGAACAGATTTGGAGGAAATACTGCTACAAAGAAAACTCAGAAAAATCTTTTGAAGCAGCAATATGAAAACTTTGTTGCATCCAACACATAAGTGATTAAGCAAACCTATGAAAGGCTTCAAAAACTAATTAGTCAACTGGAGATGCATGGTGAAGTTATCCCTCAAGAAGACATCAATCAGTAGTTCTTGAGAAGTTTATCACAAGAATGGACTATGCATACTATTGTGTGGAGGAACAAACCAGAGATTGAGACATTGAGTTTGGATGACCTCTTCAATTACCTGAAGGCTTATGAATCTAAGGTCAATGGGACATCTAGCTCAACAACAAACTCACACAATGTAGCCTTTTTGTCCTCTAGCAGCACTAACAGTGCAACTGGAGCAGTTAATACTGCTCAGGGTGTTAATACTGCTAGCACTCAGGGTGCTGCTAATAGCTTAAAAACTATTGAAAATTTGAGTGATGCTGTGATTTATTCCTTCTTTGCTAGCGAACTAAGTATTCCACAGCTTGATAATGAATATCTACAACAAATCAATCCTGATGATCTAGAAGAGATGGACTTGAGGTGGAACATTGCTATGTTGACTATGAGGGCAAGAAGATTCCTAAAGAATACTGGAAGGAAGATAGACATGGCCAACAAAGAAAGAATTGGATTTGACAAGTCCAAAATGGAGTGTTTCAACTGCCAAAAGAAAGGACATTTTTCAAGAGAGTGCAGGGCACCCAGAAATCAAGATAGCGGGAACAAGGAGCCTACCAGAAGGACTGTGCTAGTTGAGACAACTACTTCAAATGCCTTAGTGTCTCAGTGTGATGGCTTTGGCTATGATTGGAGTGACTAAGCAGAAAAAGGTCCAACCAATTTTGCTATCATGGCTTATTCTTCAACAAATTCAAGTTCTTTTACAAACTCTAAGGTATCTAATGACTCAAATTGTTGTTCATCTTGTTTAGAATGTGTAAAAGATCTAAAAGAAAAAAATGAACAATTAGTTAAAGACTTAAGAACAGCTAGGATAAGTGATGTCTCTTATAAAACTAGTTTAGAATCTGTAGAAGCTAGACTGTTAGTCTTTAAGAAGAATAAGAATGTGTATGAGGAAGATATAAAAATCTTGAAACATGAAATTTATTTAAGAGATTTAGATATTGCAGAGCTTAAAAGGAAGTTAGAATTGGCTACAAAAGAAAAAGATGAGGTTCAACTTATTGTACAAAAATTTGAAAATTCATCAAAAAGCCTAAATAAACTTCTAGACAGTCAAATAATAGATAAGTGTAAAACAAGATTAGGGTATAATGATGTCCCACCTTCCTATACTGGGAATTTTATGCCACCAAAACCTGATTTAGTTTATCCTAGTCTTGATAATTTTATGGAAGTGAATGAGTCTGTTAGTGAATCTATAGTTGAAAAGCCTACTGTTAAGACTAATGAACCTAAGACTGCTAGGAAAGAAAATGGAGCCCCAATTATTGAGGATTGGGTATCTGATAGTAATGAAGAAAATGTGCCTAAGGTTAAAACAGTTAAGATGTTTAATAAACCTAGTTTTGCTAAGATAAACTTTGTTAAGTCTTTTGAGCAAGTAAAATCTCATAGGAAAACATTAGTTGATAAAAATAGGTAAAACACACCTGGTCCTAGAGGGAATAAGAGAAACTGGAACCAACAGATGTCTCAAATATTAGGGAGTGATTTTAAGATGGACAACAAAGCTTGTCATGTGTGTGGTAGTTTTGATCATTTAAAGAATGATTGCAATAACTGGTATAATAATGGAAGATTTGTAAAACCAGTTTGGACCAATGTTCAAAGGGTGAACAAACAGAATTTCTCTAAATTAACTCACCCCAGTCCAAAAAGGAACATGGTTCCAAGAACAGTCTTAACTAGGTCTGGCCTAATTTTACTTAATACTGCTAGACCAGTTAATACTGTTCAACCAAGAACAGCAGTGAATAATGCAGGACCCATGAAAAATGTTATTAATAATGCATATTCAACTGCTAGAAAGCCTTTTAACAAAATAACAGCAGCTAATAACAGTAATTTCACTAAAAAGGTTAATACTGTTAAGGGAAACAAGGGTAATGCTGTTAAGGCCTCAGCATGTTGGGTTTAGAGACCAAAGCACAAAGTTTTAAACCATGTCTTCAGAAACTGATAGGTCACAATAATCTTGAATCAATCATATTGAACATGTATGCATAAAGAGAATAGTAGAGAAGGCAAGTAAATGAAATTCAAATGAAATAAAAGGGAGGGAAACTTGAAAGAGTTTGTTACAAGTGCATCACCCTCTAATGAAGATTAGAGGGGTATTTATAGTTAATGGAAGGAGGCTTCCCTTCCTTATTTTCCTAACTTGTCACATCTAGTCCCTAGACTTTGGTAATTATGCTATTTCCATTCTTTTAGGGCATAAATATTCTTATTACAAAACTTCTTTTGACATTATTAAAAAGAACACTAATTATTAAATAATTACAAAACCACTTAATCGACACTTTTAATTGAATCCTATAACAAATCTCCCCCTACAGGGTCGATTATTCGGGCGTTCTCTTCTTGATCAAGTGGTCATCCATTTCACGTAAATCTCCCATCTTCTATCTGCTTCGATACTTCCAATCTTTATTCCAATCTCTTCTTCAAACAATTAAGTATTCTGTTTCATATTTGATAAGATCTTTTTGTACGATTTCCATACTTGACATCATTATTATACAATACTCTTAGAATTTCACCTCCTATTTAAATGTGCATCACAAAACTTATGGATCTCTGTATGTTCATCACCATTTCTCTTTCTTGCTATTCTTGTAATAATCCCTATGCACAGGCTCATAGATGATAGAGGCACATTTCATGATCTTTCAATTCCTGGGAAAGTCATGTTGGTGCAGTGAGATTATTCTTGGTTGATAACTTTCAATTCCAAGTTGGTAGTCATGACACTTTCCCTACTTACTGTACCTTCTAATGGAATACGAGAAAGGACCATAGCAATCTTTATTTGCATAATCCGGACCTTGCATTCATAACCAACAAAGATATGTCCTCCTATATTCGTTTTGCATCTATAACCATCTAAGTAATTGATACAATGCAATCATTAGCTCTCCTTGCAACAATCTCTGTGATAAACTTGTGTTCATGACCCAATTCCTAATATGTCTTGATGACTTGAATGATTTTTGAGTTTGAATAAATCTCTTCCTTTGATTTTCCAAGCTCTTTCTATTTCCTTATGTAGAAGTTCTTCGCATAAGGATTCTTCCAATGTTCAACACCATATCGAGCATAAGGATTGAATTTCTTTACACACTTATTCACCCATCTGGAAGTTCGTTCCTTCATATCTATACGTTGAAGGATAATTGCTGGAGACTTGTGAAGTGACAATATATCTTATAGCTCCAGAATTTCCTTTCTTCAAATACAAAAGGTCTTGATTAATCAGAGATAATGCTGGAGCTTCAGGATTCTTTTTACAGTATGAAAACTAAGTGTGTCTTTCGTGGATGTGGAGAGACAAGAATTTCTTTTCTACTTTCCCAAACAATGTCACTCTTTAAGAAATTCTTCATATGATCAATGTGATACTGATGCTCATCTCCTAAAGTACATCTCTGTCTCAACATCTCATCGGCTATCTTTCTTAGCTTAGCTTCATCAATGGTTAGCGACACTTCTTCCATAATGTCTTGTGATACTTGACTTAGTTGGAGTTTCATCATCGTCTAAAGCATAAGATGTCAGTCAAAACTCAAAATAATCATCTTGCTCTTGATGACTGAAGTTGATGGAGCTAGTTCTCTTGAAACACATGTCAGATGATGATCTCAGGACACATAAGCTTCTACTCTGACTGTCTTCTGCCGCTTTGCACGATTCTCCCCCTCAGGATGAGCATCATCATGAGGATCATCCTGATCTCTTGGACGAACGACAGAAGTTCTACATGCAGTTTGTAGTACTGTATTTCATTCAAACTTTATCTGGAGAGCCAACCATATTGCTATGTCTTGTTGTTGCAATTGAGGATTAGCTTTCATAGCAAGATACAATTGATATTGTTGTTTTGGAATAGGAGGATGTTTGTGATTGAGCCGGATGAACATGAAGAATATGTCCAGACATATAATTGCGTACGGATGCATCAACTTGAGAAGGAATAACATTGGCAATTGCATTCTCAATTTGTGTCGAGATTTGAGCCTGAATATTTCCACGTTCCATGCAGTATAGCTTTAGTATCAATCTTTCCGTTCATCTTTAGCCTTTTGCCTCTCCAGAATCAACCCTTTTGCAACATACACTGGAACTTGATTCCAAACTTGTTTAGGAACTTGCTTCACAACTTGCTCCTTAATGTGTTTATCAACCATAGCAGGTAATGTCTAAACCATTACATCATGAAGATTATCAGCAAGTGTATCGAATGACTTTCTTGGCATGAACCTCACCCGTAGATTTGCAAACAAGTAACATAAATCCATGTAACTCGTGAAAAAAGCTCTTGTAGCGTTTGAAGAGAGTAGGTTTTGTCTTGAATAGTGAAACAAGGCAATTCATTTTAGCTAACTTTTTGTGAGATGAACTTGATGATGATGTAGTATGAGGAGTATCCATCAATTCCTGGAGTTTCTCAGTATCTGAAGATACGAGATTGTTATGCTCTAGGAGATCTAATTGGTGTGGGGATTGGTGAATACCTAGTCTCCTCTACATTCTTCCCTTTCTCCATTCTCTTCAATTCATACACCTTTCAGTGTTTTTTCATTTTCAGCATTACATTTACTGGTATAACAACGTTAGTTAGCTCCACCTCCTTCTCTTTAGAAATCTCCACTTCCTTTTCTTTAGCAATCTCCACCTCCGGACTTTCCTTATCACTCCGGGGCTCTATCTGGGCCGGGGGGGAATAATTAATTGATTCATCATCCTAGGTATTGAACTATCATTCATCAATATTCTTCTTATTCATCACACCGTCTTTTCAATCTCTTAGATGCCACGTGCTCATCAACCAGTGTCACATTTCTCTTGCTTTGCTCCTCACGACTTTTATGCTCAGCAAGACTAACTTGTAATGTATCTTGTAAGATCAACTCATCTGCTTTGTCAACAGTTGGCACTAGAGTTGGTGGTGTCAGACGTGTGGATCTCCTTTCAGGGAGACAAAGAAAAATCACAGTTGATCATCTTGGAGCACTTGACTCTAAGTAAACTTCTTCTTATTAGGGTAGGTGGACCTTGGGGCGCTAGGTGTCCTATGCATTCCTTGGGTAGACTCAGTCAGTTGTGACAGAGTCAGAGGAACAACTATCCCAAACACCTCCGCATACATCCGATAATGCTCCGTTTGCTTCATTTCATCAGTGATCATCCAAGCTGGTATCTGCATTCCAACTTTGTTTTTGTGTCTTCCTGAGTTAAAAATATTCTTCATGATATCATATCTTGCAAGTAGTGATACTGTCTCGAGCAGTCGTGAGATATCAGAAAAGATAGTATGTAGTGACTGGCGATGATCTTTGTAAATCCTTGGATATGGAATCAAAAGATGTTGGTTGATGAAGCGATAGTAGAGTCCTTCTATAGTAACTCCGCATGATCCCATGAATGTTATTGCCAAAGCAATAATCATTTGCATTTTCTGAACGGCGGTTGCGTCCCATCCAGTGGACACGTGTTGTTAAGCATTTGCAAGATTATTTTGCTTACCGTTTGCCATGGCTGCAGAAGACCAGTAGTCTTGAAATTCGATTGTGTCTTTAACTCATTGTAAAACCCAATACTTGCTTGTAGAATGGAATATGTCAGGAAATGATGGTGGTGGCACGAATGAATTATGATTAGTTGTCTGTTGCTTGGTGGAAGATGAAACATTTGTCCTGAAAGTCATTCGGGTAAGGAGTAGTTCTTTCTTCGTCTGCATAAACCTTGAGCGATAATTGATCCAATCTTCCTTTAAAGATATGCCAGATTGTGCCAGATAAGTCCATGGAAACTGATGAGGAGCTGCAATGCTGAATCGTAATGGATGATTCTTGATGATATTGTCAGAATTTTGCTTTCTTGCGGACATTGCACATGCTCAAGATCAACTTTCTTATTTAGGCCTCCATAAGATCATATTCTTGTTCGAGGGCATAGTTATCTGGATGACATCAGTGCTGTTGGTTTGTGCCATGATGATTACTGACTGAATTACAATGAGTGGTAGATGACAAAACAAGTCATTGGACATTTTTGTTCTTTTTCATCTATTTTTCGATTTCTTATTTTTATGTTCTAGCAAGTTTTTTTGAACATATTTTTGATCAGTATATTTCACATGATGCTGTTCTTTGCTTTTTCTAGCACATGCATACGCTTTATTCTTTGATTTACAAGTTATGGTGTGTTCTGGCAATTCTTTTTCGAACACACTCTTGATTTGCTTTTGCGGTAGGATTTACGTTCCTCTCTTTCTGTTTGTTAGAATTATCTACCAGAAATTCTTTGTGACATGATACTCCTTTCAAGAATGATGAAGAATTCTCTTTGGATTTTAATCAAGACTCTTTTAGGAAAAATTAAAAAAGAAATACATTCAACTTCTTATAATTGTTGTTGTGAAAGGTGATATTTGTAAAAACATAAAAATAACAGATTTGAGAACTTTTTCCAGAATAATCTTTTGACAAAAACTTTCTTTATAATGTACATAGAATCACGGTAATCATAAATCCCACATGAATGGTCACTAAGTCATTATCCTCATTCTGTTCATTGCCAGAAAACGATCGAAGCCGGACATTGACTTAGTCCACTTAAAAAATTGAGATTTGATTATCAGATTAGGTCATAAAACTTTTTCTTAAAATTTTTTGTGATGAATCCTAAACAATGAAGACATACATATCTAATTCAATATTGATGGACACTAAGACACTCACATCCTCATATGTTCATTGAGTAAAACGGCCTAAACGGGGGGGAACCCCCCCATGACTTAGTTCCAAGCTTAAACCAATGACGTAATAGATATATATGGCCCATAAGCTTAGATTTCATAAAACTTGATTTTTTGCACCAAAATTATTTAACGTTTTCATCACACATGGAGAATTGATTTCCATTTTGTACCACGCTGTCATTTCAAATCATAATCATGAATCATCAACATTATTTCTTTCTCAACACACCTTCATGTTTCCACAAACGTACTTTACTGAATTTTGACTTTTAGACCTTTCTGAGTTTGACTTTTTGACCTTTCCGAGTTTGACTTTTTGACCTTTCTGAGTTTTACATTATGACTATTATTGAAGTTCTACCAACATGGATTCTTTTAGACAAATGAAAAACCCAAACTCATATTTTTATATTATCCTTCTCGATTAACCACCTGTATCAATTATGACTCGATAATCATCAATGATAATCTTTCATTACACATCTGATTTACAATGTAAACAAAATGTTAATATGTATAGCTATTCATTCCCGTATTTTACTGAAAACTATGCTATTATAACATTGATGTGTAATTATTGACACAAACTCTATAAAAACATATCAAACACAAACTTGGTAAACATTAATATTACCGAGTTTAAACTCGATAGTGCAAAACAAGCAATTATCAATCATATTAGTCTCACCCACTTACGTTTGAGAAAGAAAAATGGTAGAAATCGTTGTTGTGAACTCAAAAAGGCTTTCGTTGATTTTCTTCTCAAACTCGATCAATGGATTCGGTAAAAGAAAAAATGAATGAAAATTTTTCTTCCTTATATACCCTCCCGAAATGATTAGAATTTGAAACACATTTAGCCCCTGTGATTATTATTTTTGATTTGTTTTTCAATTTTTCACAAACTCCCCCTTGAATATGATCTTTATCAAAAAACTCCCCCTTGAAATGAAATCATGTAAAGAACTTAGTCCGAAAATGAGAATGCTTAAATAAAAACTCCCCCTTGAAACTATAACATTTTCCAAATGTAGTATTTGTGAGAGATCGTTGTTTTTATTTTAATCCAAAAAGATGTATGTGAATGAAAATTTTTAAGAACTCCCCCTTTAGATTCATGCTTCCGTATTTTTCAATTTGAAAGCTTTTTTTTAAAAAACTTGGAATCATGAAACTAAGATGTGATGTTTTAAATTATGTTATGTTTTTTTTAATATGAAAAATTGTCCAATTCTTTTTGGTTTTTGAAATTTTTAATTTGTTCTTTTGTTTTGAAAAAATTATTTAAATGTTTTTTATGTATTGAGCTTATCAGAAGATACCTATGTAGGCTTTTAATGATGTTGGAGTCATACATTCATCCAATTCGATGAACAAAATCACTCAAAGCGTTCTTTGGAAGCGCTTCGTAATATAGATCCGCAAGTTGTATTTTGTCCCGACAAAGTATTTCCCACAGTACCTTCTCTAATGTTTTTAAGAAATTGACTGACCGGATGTCAATGTGCGTCATCTTAGAATGTTGGCCGGATTGCTATGAAATCGCAATGGCACTTTGGAGTCACAGTACACGGAGATCGATTGTACTTATATCCTTAGTCAAGCAGTTGAGTACGCATCCCAAATCAATTGTGTCACAACATGCATACAAGGAACAAATTCAGCTTCAGCGTTGGACTCGCAGTACAATATTGTTTCTTTCAAACTCAACTCACAAACTTTCCACCTAAAAAATTGCATCCTCCTGATGTGCTTTACATATTTTACATCCTGCATGGTTCGCATCTGAATAGGCAATTCGTTCAAATTCGGATATCCTCTAGGAGTTTTACATAGGCCAGTTTAGGGATGTTTAGGTACCGAAAGATGTTTTACTTTTGAGGTGTTTGACCGTAGGACATGCTTGATAACGAGGCCCAATACAATAGTAGCAAAAGCTAATGTTGGTCGACTGGCTGTTAGGTACATAAGCCATCCTTTCTACTGTCGATAAGTCGTTGGATCAGTAGGAGTTTGCATTATAAATCAAACATCCAGCATCTTGTTGCCTATGTGTACCTCATGGAAACACATCATCTAGACATGTTTCTTTAAACAATTCAATTGCGTATTGTGACTGACCTATGAATATGCCACGGGAGATTGTGAACTTGAAGTCAAGAAAGACTTTAGTTCACACATCATTGACATTTCAAAATTATTTTCATTAAGTTTGCAAACCGTTTTGAAAAAATCAGGATTGTTAAGCCAAAATAATGTCATCTAAACCATATATTGTACAAGTAAGTTTGTCTTCCCCGTGACGTCGTGGAAACAAAGCCGGGTCAAATAATACCTTTTGTGAACCCTTGTTCGCAGATTAGAAAAGAAAGACATTTGTATTACATGCTCGAGGTGCTTGCTTATGACGGTATAGAGCTTTTTTTCAACCTGTAGACTTGATGCTGGAAATTCTGGTTCCAATAACCCTTCAGGTTGGCTGACCATAGACTTCTTCTTAAATGGACCATTGAAAAAAGCCGTTTTGACATCAATTTGAAAGTATAGTAGATATTCTTTGTGCAGCATAAAGCAATAAACTTCCGAACAGCTCAAGCCGCAGCAACAGGAGCAAATGACTCTTCAAAATTCAGGCTTCTTCTGTTATATCCTTTTGCCCACAGAGGTTTTGTTCCAAACCACAATATTTTCAGCATCACACTTATTCTTCAAAGCCATTTGAGAAGCAATAATATTCTTTCCTTCTGGTTGGAACGAGTTCCCAAACTTGAAGTCTCTCAAATTGATTAATCCATCTTGATAGACTTAATCCAACTGTGATTACCATAGCTTCTTTGATATCTTTGGTTCAATTGTACTGCGGTTACGCTTACATGATACCTCAAATTGTGTGTAACCTTTGATGAGTCATGACATGTTTGGATGGGTCACCAATAACTTGGTCTAGAGAATGATCTTTTGTCCAAATGTGAGTTGAGGGTTGTACGTGGTGGAAATTATGCACATTTGATGGTTCTAGAGCAGTTGTAGATGACTCAATTTCCTCATGACTTGGAGGATTATATGAAACAAAACTGTGGCATACATCAAAATCAGCAGTGTCTTCTTGATCAAATTCACCAGTCTCGGTCAAAGAGATTGGAGAAGTTTGTTCGTCAGATGTAGTAACAACAGGAGAAGCCTCATGTGTGTCAACAATGATTGAAGATGTGGAAGGTGAGTCTTCATGAATTGAGTCCGGCTTGTGAGTGGGAATAGATCGTGGATCAGAAGACTATCTGTTCATAATATTCTTCAAACATTGGACGAAAAAAAATTATACCCAAATCTTCCTTTGGATGGATTATCATTTGTTCTGTTGATGATTTGGATTGTTGAATCGTTAAAGTTCAGGTTTAAACAGTATGTAGAAGCCATTGCTGTGAGCTCGTCTAATTTAAACATAATGGTCTCCATTATCATTTTGGTCCGTCGGTTATAAATTCAAAAATGTTGATGTTTACGAATAACCAATAAAACACCAATGTTGCTTTTGGTTTTATTTATCCAAGATTCATCACGGGTCCATGTGTTGGATAACCAATGAGCCAAACACCTAAAAATAAGCAATGTTCCGGTTTTGACGCGTAATAGTAATAAGCGTTTCTGTTGTATCGAGTATGGTATGATTGGATCGATCTTGAGTAAAACTAGCTTGTAGCCACTACTTACAGCCCAAAGAAATTCGGGTAACGTAGAAAAGATAGCATTGTAGAGCAACTCAACAAGAGTAGATTACGTCTTTCAGCTACTCCATTTGCTGAGGTGTTCGAGCTATTGAATAATTGAAAATTTGTATGATAGCCTAACTTTCTTAATGAGCTTTAAGAGTGGCGTTTTTGAATTCAGTCTCCCATTGTCAGTCGAATTTACAATCTTTGGCATTTTGTAATTCAATGCGCGTGAAGCTGATTGAATTTTTGAGGATACTGGAGTTTCATCTTTCGAGCGAAGAAAGTAAAAACCACGTTATCTAGAAAATCATCCACTGTCACAAGAATATACTTCTTTATTGATCGAAGCTACCTCATTGGGACGTAAATCCATATGAAGATAAAAACTCCACTTTGGAGTGATCAATTGGAACCCATTTAGGTGGATGAGAAGCTTTCTTGCTTTCTTCCCCGTATTCACGAGCAGAAAAAGGTGATCTTTCCATATTTGAACTTTGGGTAGGCCGTTCAAACCAAGTCAATCTGGTTAGATCGTTTATGGTACCAAAATTAAGAATGGACAGTCTCTTTCGGTGCCTTAACCATGACTTTGTTGAAGTCGTGTTGGACATTAGACAAAACAGGGCGAAGAAGCAGCCATGTCAGAAATGGGAGATTGTATACTCTAATTGGACATCACGTCCACTGTGAGCAAATCAATCCTAGCGATTTCGTCCTTAACATGTCTTGGAACGAAAGCCTACTTTAAATCTCCATCATAAAATTGTCCAACGCTTAAGAATAATGTCCAAGACCTTCAACATAATATACTTGAGCAATAGTGATATTGCCATGTATATTAATCGCATAGCAGTGATTGTGTAATTATCATTTACAAAGCGAACGGTTCCCATGGAATTTTTCATGAAATTTCTCAGTAGTGATTGTCACCGTAGGATGCTTTGAACAAACCACTGTCAACACCACAGAACGATCTGAAATACACTGCATCAAGGAAGAGAAAACACATGGACAAAACTGGGCAATTTGACACCATTTCTTCATTGAAATGATGGTTTCTTAGAATGAACGAGTGTTAGCAACATTCGGTTTTATGTTTACATGAGTTCAAATAACATTTGGTTGTGATTCAAACCACTTTTGCCAAATTCGACTTGTTCGAATCTTGTTCTTTATGAATGTGCTTAACGGTTTATCGTGCAAATTTGTTTTCTTTATCCTAGATGCACTAGAAACCTTATCCTTTGCTTTTAAGGCATTTTCTACATCAATCTTAGATTTGGAAACTAAAGAAGTAGTATCTAGAGTCTTAGATTGTGTCTTTTTTTTAGTAACACAGTTCTTAGGAGTACATAACTAGTTTCTAAAGGTTTTTGGTGTTCTTGGTTCAGTTTGTGTGGAGAGGTTCTACGAACATTTGAATGCACATTCAATTTATGCTTTGCAAGACATTTATCATGACAAGGAATAAGCACATTTTGCATACAAGAAACACATAACAAAGTTTTCGCTTTAGAAGCGTTTGCAACATCAACATCAATTACATTCTCCTTATTTGAAATAACATTCGCAGATGTATTATCTTTTTGCTTATTTTTCCTAACATAAACTGAAACATTCTTTGCTGCTTTCTTAGAGTTATCTAAGACACTGTGCGCAACATGTGAGTCTCTACTCATTGGTCTTCTAACTCTAGATGTAGCATTCATTCCTGTAGAAGATAAAGCACTCTTAGTCTTGTTTGTTTGTGATTCTTGTGTTGTGACAACTCTGTACATTCCTGGTTTAATGACATTTTTGTTCTGATTTGTCCCTTTTTGTTTGGTAGATGAAGTTTGTAAAGTGACTGGTTTTGACACAACATGGTTTTCTTCTCTTTTGGAAACATCCATTTTCTTTTGAAAAGCGTGTTTGTTTAGTGGTGTTACACAAAGAAGAGATTGAGAACCATTTGTTTTGTCAAACTTAGTATTTACAGACTTATCTTTTTCAACTTTTTCCAATCTTGTCTTTAACTCATATATGGTAGATAAAAGATTCTGATTCTCAGCCCGAATAGCACCATATGCATATGTTTTCTCAGAAACATGAACAATTAATTCATCCATTTCCTTTTGAGTTTGAGACCGTGTCTTTTTGATTGAATCGAAAAGCTTTTTATATTCCACTTTAGCATTATCACGTTCTTTTATCAAAGATTGCACTTTAAAATCCAAAGACACGTTCTCATCCTCAAGTTTCTCCAACTTTGAAATCCAAGAGTAATCAAGAGGAATTGTGATTTTATTCTTTGAAGTTGAATCCTTTTCTTTTCTTTTTCATGTTGTAATTTTAATTGAAAATCAACACTTTTCTTTTCACATCTTTGAACATCTTTTTCAAGAATTTATAGTCTTGCTCCAAACCCTCTTGAATCTCATAAGATATCTTTCGTGACTTTTTCAGTTCAGCATTTAAGATCTGTATCTAAACATTCTTGATTAGTAATACACACAACTCAACATCTTGTTTAAGTGATGCTTCCAAAAAGTCTGATCGTTTAACAAATATTTTGGCTTTCTAGTTCATCAAGCATCACTTTCTGTCGACTCAAATACATCTCTTCATATTTTTATATCTATGAAATAGATTCTAATAGAATTCAAGATAAACTTCCACTCGTTAAGAATTGGTTTAACTTGGTCTTGACAAAATCAATTGATTTGTATCTTGCCGGTGAATGTGTACAAAATGCTTGTCTTTGACAGTTTCTTTTGTAATTAGCAAAGACAACTTTTCAAAATCAATTTTTATTTGTCTAATTCTTTGATAAAGGTGATTACTTGGCTTATTTTTTGATACGGAATCTTAAACACGGGAATAGTAGATAGAGGAAAATTTTTTTTCTTGACAGAAAGCTCCTTTTGAAGAACATAATCTTATAAAGCGCATTTAATTTTTTGAAGTAATTGACCAGCAATTTTGCTTTATTTGCAACAGCACATTGGTTCATTACATTTTTGTCATTTTTTTGTGACATTGAAAGCTTCCTCAAGAGTGTCCTCAGATTTCTCTGACATTTAAAGGAATTTCTATGTTACTAACAAGAATGCAACATATAACTTTGGGAACTTTGTAAATTGCGTGTTGAGTGTATAAGGATCACTAGGATACCCCAACCACGTTTTAATTTTTGGGTCATTTTATAACATGATTTTGGTCAAGCATAAACTATTCCTTGTAAGAATTGACAAGTTTCAAAAACAGATCAACATCTTTTTCAGTTTGGCTTTCAAGTATAGAATAGTATCATGATAAGTATCCTCTTTTTCATCATTTGCCTTTTTAAAATGAATGATTTTCTGTAATTTCTAATTTTTCCGTTTTGAACGTTTTGACTTCTAAATTTGTATTTATTGTCTGTTCTCGAGATTCTCGAATGATATCTCGGATTCACCGAACTAATTGAAACTGAGCTTGTTTATTATAAGTTTTGCCCGTCTTCAGCTTCAAGAAATTCGTTGAGATAATTATTATCCTTGTTTATGTTTTCCAAAATCTGAACCCGTTCCTTATACATCTCAAGCTGACTAGTCAAATGCGTGTTTTGTGTTTGAATTGTAGAGCAAATATTTCATAGTTTTCATCTCCTGATATGCATTCCTAGCAAGTTTTTCTACATTGCAATAGATTAGGAACATGTGTATCTTTTTTACATACCACTATTAACATTTTCCCTTGGATGAATCACATTTAATATTGCTATTAAATATTGATCATCTACCAATGGTATGTTAATAATTTTTGTATGAGTTGGATACTTGTTCATTATGCACATCGATGGATGAGATTGTTACCTTCTTATGAATGAGACTCATAGTTGGGCCCTATCAATCAAGAAGTTATGGATCAGCTGGTAGATTCTGGCCATTAAGCATATGTTTGCACTGAGTTCTTCAATTTCTTCCATCCTTGATGCGTCAGCAAAGAGAAAATCATTCTACTCATCAGTAAGAATTACGCCAGCTTCATCCTGTTTTGCCAGCCAACCATTTGTTCCATGAAATCACTTCGAGCACGAACCCTTGGATTTGGACAATTCCCCCCCCCCCCCCCCCCACCATAGCAATAGGTCCCTTTTTCACTACAGTTGTTAGCAATTGAACAGTTGAGTATTTGCTTGAGGATGGAATTCGAAGGTCCTTTGAACAATTTCCGTCTCCTTTCTGTGGCATTCATTCCCTCGACTCAACTTTCTCATTGAATCATAGCTCGTTTTCCATTTCTTCCAGTATTGCGAAGAATTACCTGCTTTGAATGTTTACCCTGTCTCCTTGAGGATTGCTTGGATTTCTGGTGTTGGTGCAAGCACGAAGACGATTATTTGTTGGATTAGAGAAATTTTTTGGTAATGGCTTTTGCAAGTAGCAACATCGCAGAGACTAGAGGATCTTCGAAATTGTTGTGAACATCATCCTGCTGGTAATCATCATCATAATCAACCACAGACGTAGGATGTGTCACATAATAAGATGATGTTTGTCTGGATGATGAACCCGTGTGTGCTACTAGAGCCAAAGGGTCATGAGACTTTTCTAGCTTCTTTGCTCTTGAAGCATTAACCAGTTTCTCAAATTGCTAAAGATAGTCACAAAAAAGTTCATCGATCGATTCACAGTCAATTGTTTAGCCCGAAGGACAAACTTGAGGAATATTTCAACCATTCCGGTTGCAAACTATTCAGAAACTTTGTGTTAATTGTCACAGTTGGAAAATTCATGTTGTTTCTTTCCAAGTCATTCATTAATTGAGCAAAACGGTTGTAAACAGAAACAAGTGCTTCTCCTGGTTTAGCAACAAATTGATCAAATTCGTTGGTGAAACGTGTTTCTGTCAATTTGTTTTGTATAGTTCCCTATCAAATGTTCTTTTAAACTGTTTCCAAAATTCCTTGGCGAAGTGCAAGCATCCACAGAATTGTAAATCTCATTAGGAATATAAAGTAGAATCATATTCATGACCTTCATTTCAGCATCATGGAGAAATAAGTCATCACCTTCAAGATCCTCTATAGTTTGCAATCGTGGTATTGTCGAGCCTTCAGGAACGAATTCCTTAAACTCATAAGGGCCTTCATCAAGTGCTTTGAGAAGCACACTTTCTGGTTGTATTCTCTTTCGGTTTACGATATCGTCTGATTTACTTGACCTATGGTATATACTACCCCTTTCAGCATAGGAGGCCTATTATCAGAACGGCATCAAGTAGGGACTGTTGGATGTGTTTGGATGTCGACAAGTCTGTATGATTCAAGTTTGGATTTTGTGGACGAAACTGAGTGATATTTGTGAGAATAGTATCAAATTCGGTTACTAGTAGTCAAATCGGACTAACTGTTTAAGGATTGACGATCGTTATATTGTCGAAACAGTACACAAACTCGGTAAGCTACATATTATTAAATCGGGAAATTCAAACTCGGTAAATCTAAAAGCATCGCATTTAATATAAACTCGGTAAGTCCAAATTTTGAAAAATTCAATAATTATGGATTATTAATAACCACAAATTTGATGAGACCGAAATTTATGATGACTAGATAATCCAAAAGTTTTTAAAATTCAAATTCGATATAACCGAATTTGATGTCCGAATTTTTAAAATTTTTAAAATTTGAGATTTTTTTTTTCAACACTTCAATTGACGATCAAACCATGAAATGGATGTTTATGTATGGATTTGAAAGCTCTATTTTTCGAGATTATCGTAGCAAACCTTATTTCACAAATTCGATAAAACCAAACTTGTGAAACTCATAAAACTCGATAAAACCGAGTTTGAAACTGAGCACCTAATATACGATTTTCGATAGAACCGAAAGGTCGTATATATCTATAACACGATATTTCTTATCGATATTACACACTATCACTATGAATTTGCTAAACAAAACAAGAATACCACTTCTCGAGAGTTAAACTTATTCGAGAACACGAATACCACTTCGAGAATACTAAGAAGTAAATCTAAAACTCGAATATCCAAATGTCAAATTTACTACCAAAATCGATCTCGAAAGCTCAAAATCTTCAACCGAATTCTCTAAAAATCTTTGTACGCTTGTCGACTAAAAATCAAATTCTCCGGACGGTGAACAAAACCTGAGCAAAAACGAGCACTTAATTCTTCTATTGGCGATGATACACATGATAGGTACATAATCTTGAATCAGTCATATTGAACATGTTTGCATAGAGAGAATAGTAGAGAAGGAAAGTAAATGAAATTCAAATGAAATAAAAGGGAGGGAAACTTTAGAGTTTGCTTACAGTGCCTACCCTCTAATGAAGATTAGTGGGTATTTATAGTTAATGGAAAGAGGCTTCCTTCTTATTTCCTAACTTATCCCATGTAATTTCACTAAAAAGGTTAATGTTGCTAAGGGAAACAAGGGAAATGATGTTAAGGCCTCAACATTTTGGGTTTGGAGACCAAAGCATAAAGTTTTAGACCATGTCTCCAGAAACAATGGTGCATCAATTTCCTTTAAAAGATTTGACTATATTGATGCATAAGGCAGATCTAAGTCAGTAATGGCTTGGGTCCCCAAAAGAAACTAATTTTCCTACCATTATGTGCAGGGCAATCCACAACATGATTTGAAGGATAAAGGAGTGATTGATAGTGGATGCTCTAGGAACATGACAGGAAACAGATCCTATCTTATAGATTATAAAGAAATTAATGGAGGATTTGTTGCCTTTGGAGGTAATTCCAAAGGAGGGAAAATTACTGGGAAAGGTAAAATAAGAACTGGTAAATTAGATTTTGAAGATGTGTATTTTGTAAAGGAACTAAAGTTTAACCTTTTTAGTGTCTCACAAATGTGTGACAAGAAGAATATTGTTCTTTTTACTGATACTAAATGTGTTGTTCTGTCTCCAGACTTTAAGTTAACTGATGAAAGTCATGTTTTACTTAAAGTTCCTAGAAAGGATAACATGTATAGTGTTGATTTAAAGAATTTTGTTCCACAAGTAGGTCTCACTTGTCTCTTTGCAAAAGCCACACCAGATGAATCTAATCTTTGGCATATGAGGCTTAGACATGTAAATTTCAGAACAATGAATAAACTGGTAAGGGGAAACCTTGTAAGAGGTTTACCTTCAAAACTTTTTGAAATTAATCAAACCTGTGTTGTTTGTCAGAAGGGAAAGCAACACAGAGCTTCTTGTAAGACCAAAACAGTCAGTTCAATCAACAAACCATTACAAATGTTGCACATGGATTTGTTTGGCCTAACATTTGTAAAGAGTTTAATGAAAACGATGTAATGCCTAGTTGTCACAGATGATTTTAGTAGGTTTAGTTAGGTTTTATTTTTAGCAACTAAGGATGAAACTAGTGAAATCCTTAAAACATTCATAACAGGCATAGAAAATCTAATAGACCTTAGGGTGAAAGTGATTAGATGTGACAATGGGACTGAATTCAAGAATAGGGTCATAAATCAGTTATGTAAAATGAAGTGTATTAAGAGGGAATTTAGTGTTGCTAGGACTCTACAACAAATTAGAGTTGCAGAAAGGAAAAATAAGACACTAATAGAGGCTACTAGGACTATGCTAGCTGATTCAAAATTGCCAACAACTTTCTGGGCTGAAGCAGTTAATACTGCTTGTTATGTCCAAAATAGGGTATTAGTTATCAAGCCTCGCAACAAGACCCCTTGTGAACTTTTTCTAGGTAGAAAACCTGCCTTAAGCTTCATGAGACCATTTAGGTGTCCTGTTACAATCCTTAATACCATAGATCACCTAGGTAGATTTGATGGAAAGGCTAATAAAGGGTTCTTTATAGGATACTCTACTAATAGCAAAGCATTCAGAGTATTCAACAGTAGAACTAGAATAGTAGAAGAGAACCTGCATGTTCAATTTAGTGAGAATACACCTAATATTGAAGGAAGTGGACCAAATTGGCTTTTTGATATAGATGCACTAACAAAATCTATGAACTATAAGCCAGCTACTGCAGGGAATCAATCTAATAGTAGTGCAGGTACAAAAGCATGTGATAATGCAGGTAAAGCTAGTGTGGAGACAATACCTAGCAAAGATTACATACTGCTACCATTATGGACTCAAGATTCACCATTCTCTTCTAGTTCAAAAGATTCTCCTGATGTTGGATTCAAACCATCAAGGGAGGAGGAAAAGAAAGATGTTGAAGATCCAGGGAATGAAGATAGTGAGGTTCCAAGTACAGAGGATCCAAGAGTTAATCAAAAGAAGGATGCAAATGTCAACAACACTAACAGTATTAATACTGTTAGTCCAACTGTTAATACTGCTGGCATTGAGGATAATGTTGTTAATGAAAATATAGTATATGGATGTGATGATGATCCAAACATGCCTGATTTGGAAGAAATTGTCTATTCAGATGATGATGATGATGTTGGTGCAGAAGCTGACATAAACAATTTGGATACATTTATGCCTGTCAGTCCTATTCCAACTACCAGAATTCATAAGGATCAACCAGTTGAACAAATCATTAGAGACATACATTCAGCACCTCAAACCAGAAGGATGACAAAGAGTGTGACTGAACATGCTATGTTTAGTTTAGTACAGCAGAGGACCAACCATAAACACATTTAGAATTGTCTGTTTGCATGTTTCTTATCACAAGAAGAGCCCAAAAAGGTAATCCAAGCATTAAAAGATACAAGCTGGATAAAAGCTATGCAAGAGGAGCTTTTGCAGTTCAAGTTACAACAGGTTTGGACCTTGATGGATTTACCTAATGGCAAAAGGGCCATTGGTACTAAATGGGTGTATAGGAACAAGAAAGATAAAAGAGGTATTGTGATTAAGAATAAAGCAAGATTGGTTGCACAAGGATACACACAAGAAGAATGAATAGACTATGATGAGGGTTTTGCTCCTATTGCCAGAATTGAATCAATTAGGCTATTCTTAGCCTATGCCTCATTTAAAGACTTTGTGGTGTACCAGATGGATGTCAAGAGTGTTTTTCTTTATGGTAAGATTGAAGAGGAATTCTATGTTTGTCAACCACTAGGATTTGAAGATCCAGACTTCCCTAACAAAGTATATGTTAACCTTAAAATATGGTGATAAACACGTAATTACATTAGTTTATTTATAGCGTGTCACATAGGGACTAATAATAACTAGTTATGATAGTTATGTGGCACTAGGACTATATATACCTCCTCCATACTTCCATGGAGGGGTGAAGCTCACTTTTGTAAAAGTGTAAGTGTGTGCTCTCTAACACATACACTCTTCCCATCTCTTTAACCTTTCAACTCTAATAAAATGGCTATTCATTTATTTCGCTTTATCCAACCTCCAGATCAGTTTTAATCCCTGATATTATATGTCATTTATAATCTACAATTGGCATCAGAGATGCAGGGGTGTGTCGTATCATGTTTGTTGTTGTCCGGTTACTGTTCATGTTCGTTACTATTCATGGTGTCCCGGTTACTGTTCAGATCCATTTTTTGTGTTCTTTTTCTTGTGTAAAAGCTACAAAAATGATAGTGTTTGACGTTATATGTTTACGTTTCATATATGGTTTAAATCTGTTGTTTTTATGTTTAAAAGCCTAAGTGTTTTAAAGAAGCAAATCTGGGTTTGTTCATTTTTTTTCTTGGTGGCAGTTTGGACAAAATGCAAAAAAGACTCAGATCCACAATTTTTGCTGTCATTGACAGATCCATTTTTCTTGTGAAAAGGACGACACTACGTTTTGGTGTCTTGTGGAACAGAACGAGTTTACAAACCGATCCAGTTACAAGCTTATGTGAACCGATCTAGTCATTTGTACGTGGGAACTGAACGAGTTCAACTTAATTAACCGATCTAGTCGTTTTTCATAGAAGGAGCCGAACGAGTCACTTAGTAGAAACAACCGAATTAGTCGTATCCCTTCATCAACCGAACTAGTCGTATCCCTTGACAACCGAACTAGTAAAGTGTTGTTTGAGACCCGATCTAAACCCAAACCGAGTCAACTCGGTATTTACCGAGTTGACCCGGTCAAAACTCAACCGAGTCAGAGTCACCGAGTTTGGGTAAACAGAAAGGAAGAAGTGAGAGATAGACTCGAATGTCAAACCACAATAACTACAACAACATCAACATCATAAAGTAACAACATCTACATCGTCACAGCTCCATATCAACACAATACAAATCCTACATGATCTAAACCTATCCCATCGTCACAATAATACCACAACTCCATAACTCGTCAAGACTCGAACAAAATTAATGTAAAGGAAAGATCTCAGACTCATTTCGTTTCGTGTATTACAACAACTTCAAGAATATTAAAAGATCTGTAACACAAATGAATTTTCTTCACTGATCTTTGTCGAGCAAAGCTCTTTCATTATTCGAAAATAAAGATTGATCAATAACAATTATGTTATAATCTTTCTATGTTTCGTTGGAATACAAGACAAACAACAAACTCACACCTACCTATGCCTGGCAGCACTAACTTGTTAGCTACTATTTTTTATCTCTCTCAATACCAATGCAATTAGAATCTTTTTTTACCTAATCAAGCTACAAAACCATCCTGAAAAATCTTTGAGCAGCACTAACCAAGGCCTAGCAGTATTAACTTTTGTCCAGCTAGTACCAAGTTTCTTTAGTAGGTATTAACTATAGTTTGTACCATATGTAGCCTTCAATCCTCATTCCAAAGGAGATAATGAACTCCAAATAATCATCTAATCAACTAGAATCCATCTGCTAACTAAGATCATTTCACAAACTATACAACAAGGTAACCTGCTAACTTGCCTCCCCTGAACTAATGCAGCTATAGATTGATCATTCCAATGTTAACAATCAAGAAATTGAACCTGCTAACATCAAAAGCTTTAGTTAAAAGATCACCCACATTGTCATTAGTGTGAATCTTCAGCACTTGAATAAGCTTTTTCTCATAAGCATCCCTAATGAAGTGGTGCCTAATCTTAATATGCTTTGTTTTGGAGTGAAACACTGGATTCTTTACAATGCATATTGTGCTTTCATTATCAATGTAGATCTTTGTGTTCATAAAATTGAACCCATAGTCTAACATCTGATTTTGAATCCATAATACTTGCCCACAACAGTTAGCAGCAGCAACATACTCTGCCTCTGTAGTAGAAGTAGCCACGATTGTCTGCTTCTTGCACTGCCATGAAATAAGTCTCCTGCCAAGAAATTGACAACCTCCTGTTGTGGATTTCCTGTCAAGATTTGCTCTAGCATAGTCACTATCTGAGTAGGCTTCTAGGTCAAATGATGACACTCTAGGATACCAAAGGCCCAGTTTGGGTTTGCCCTTGAGGTACCTAAAGATTCTCTTCACAGCATTAAGATGGGAGGTCTTTGGAGTTACCTAAAACCTAGAACAAGCACAGACTGCAAACATAATATCAGGCCTAGAAGCAGTCAAGTACATTAAAGAGCCAATCATGGATCTATAAAGATGTACATCCACATCAGCAGCTTCTTCATCCTTGGTCAAAGACTTCTGGGTCTCAATTGAAGTATTGGCAGTCTTCACACCAGCAAAATTAAATTTCTTTAGGATCTCTGCAACATACCTATCCTGACTTATAAAAATACCATCTTCTTTCTGTTTGACTTGTAATCCAAGAAAGAAGGTGATCCTCTCTACATAGAACTCATCTGAAATCTACTCTTTATCAATGCCTTAAATTCATCACACCAAGACCTCTTTGTAGAACCAAAAATAATATCATCCACATAAACTTGTACTAACATGATATCATTTTTGTCCTTCTTGATTCAAAGAGTCTTGTCAATGGTTCCTCTTCTGTATCTACTCTTCTACAAGAAAGTAGACAAAGTAGCATACCAGGCTCTGGGAGCTTGGTGTAAACCATACAAAGCTTTCACAACCTTATAGATCTTCTTAGGGAACTTAGGATCTACAAAACTTGGAGATTGAGACACATACACTCCTCATCTTTTTGCCTACAAGAAGGAACTCTTCTATCCCATCTGTTAAACTATGAATCCCGTATTAGAAGCATATAGGCTCCAAAAAGATCCTAATGGCTTCAATCCTAGCCACAGGAGCAAAAACCTCATCATAGTCTATCCCTTCCTCTTGTCTATGTCCCTGGGCAACCAACCTTGCCTTATTTCTAACCACAACACCTCTTTCATCCTTCTTATTCTTGTAGACCCATTTAGTCCCAATTGCCTTCTTCCCATAAGGCAAATCTACAAGAATCCATACCTTTTGAATCTTGAATTGCAACAGTTCTTCCTGCATAGCATCAACCCAACTTTTATCTTCAAGGGCTTTAGATATCTTCTTGGGTTCAATTTAAGATAGGAAGCAAGCAAATAAACAATGCTGAAAATCCTTGTGATTATTTCTTCTCTACTTTTGAATATAACTTACAAAAGCATGGGCTCCAGAACTTTTATGTACTTTGCTCCTTGTCTGAACTGCTGACTTTAGATCTCTAAGAATTTGAGTTGTAGGATGAATAGAGTGTATCTTTGAAGTGGGAATAGGACTAACATTCATAGTGGATTCTAAATTAGTGAAGTCAGCCACTGCACCCTCATCATCATAAGATGCATTGGTAAAAATACCATCACTTGGATTGTCATAAATATCCTCAAGAGCAGGTATTTGAGAATCATCTTGGTCAGTGTTGTTTAGATCAGGTCCACCAGTACTAAAAGCATTTGAAGGACTGTTAGTACTAACTAGTGTGCTAGCAGTATTAACTGTGTTAGTACTGGTAGCTCTAGCAGCTCCTGCTTGAAGAAGCAAATCCTTAGTATCTTGAGCAAACTCCTTTCTAAGACCTTCAACTGCATCATTAGCTTCCTTTTCTTGTCTTTTAAGCCTTTTAAGCTCCTCCAAAAAGGCTTGATCCTCCTGATCTACTAGCTCCTCATTTGTCTTTAAACCAGTATCCTTATTAGGCTTTTTACCTTCATTCTTTGTTTCTGAGCTCTTGACTGTTGAAGTATAAGAAGACCATATTGGCATACAAAGTAGCTTGAAGCAGTTTCAGGCTTCCATTTCAGGAATTTCCGCTCATTATTATTTGTGTACCTGCACTATGATTAGCTTCTTTTGGATCTGTAGTTTTGTTAGTTTGATTCTCTGATCTCACAGGCTGATAATTCATTGAATCTGTTAAATAATCAAGATCAAACAGCCAATTAGGTCCTTTCCCTACAACATTTTGTTTATTTTCTAAAAAGTTTATATGCAGGTTTTCTTCAACTCTTTTGGTTTCTAAATTGTTGTATTACCCAAAAGCTTGTATGTAGGTATACCCCATAACTAAAAAACCTTCATCAAAACTCACCTTCAAACTTGTCAAGATGGTCAAATAGAATAAAAATAATAAAGATGGTCACATGGCACCCAAAAGGTCTTATATAGCTTATGATTGGTATTTTACCAGTTATAAGTTCATAAGGTGTCTTGTTTTGAGGCTTGGTCACTAATACCCTATTAAGGACATAACAAGCAGTACTAACTGCTTTAGCCCAAAAAGTGTTAGGTAAAAATGAATCTGCTAGCATTGTTCTAGCAGCCTCAATAAGGGTCATGTTCTTTCTCTTAGCAACTCCATTTTGTTGTGGAGTTCTGGCATTACTGTATTCCCTCTTGATCCCTTTTGACCCACAGAATTTCATTATATGTCCACTGTTCTTGATTTTGTACCATTTCCTACTTCTAATAGTTTTAACTTTTTGATTTAATTGGTTCTCAATTTGTCTTATAAAGTCCTTAAGGATTCCACTAGTTTCATCCTTAGTTCTTAAGAAGAACACCCAACTAAACCTGCTAAAATCATCAGTGATAACAAGGCAATAAGTCTTATGGTTTATGCTCCTTACAGATGTAGGTCCAAATAAGTCCATATGTAAAAGCTGTAAGGGCTGACTAATAGAGCTCACTGATTTGGCCTTACAGGAGGCCTTGTGTTGCTTTCCTTTCTTGACAAGCAAGCAGGTGTGGTCATTTTGAAAAATCTTTGAAGGTAAACCTTTTACAAGGTTTCCCTTCATAAGTTTGTTTAAGTTTTTAAAGTTAACATGACCCAATCCTCCTTATGCCTTTGTAGATTCATCAATTGTGGCTTTGTAATTCAAACAAGGCTAAACCTCCAAAAGGAACAATGTTCTCTATGTTGAAACTGTACATATTGTTTTGTCTAGGGATTCTAAGTAATACTTGATTTTCATCAGGCAACTTAAAGTCAGAAGACAACACAAGACATTCAGTGTCTGTGAAGAGAACCTTGTTCTTCTTGTCACACATCTGTGACACAGAAAAGAGATTGAAATGTTGTAGTTCTTTCACAAAGCACACATCCTCAAAATCTAACTTCCCTGTTTTTATTTTACCTTTACCAGTTATGTAACCTTTATACCTCCAAAAGGCATCAGGGCCACCATTATAGTCTTGATATTTAGCAAGGTAGGCCTTGTTTCCAGTCATGTGCCTGGAACATCCACTATCAACAATCCCTTTGTTCTTTAAAGCTCTTTGTGGATTATCCTGCACATTAAATAAGAGAGATTAGTTTCTCTTAGGGACCCAAGCCATTTTGGGCTTGGGTCTGCCTAGTGGATCTTCAGAAGTAACACATTTTCTAGAATTTGATCCACCATTGTATTTGGAGACTTTGTTCCAGTAATGTCTTTTGGGTCTCCAATTACAACCTGCTGAGGGCTTAACAGCAGTTTCCCTTATCCCCCTAACAACACTAACTGCTTTGACCCCAGCTGTATTAACTTTATGATTTGAAAAATTAGTTCTTGGTGTTGTTGTTCTATTAAATGTCCTTCTGATTGAGTGAATGAGAACTTGTAACAACTTATTTTCTTGGTCTGTTTTTCATTCAAAGGGGTCTAACAACATTATACTTTCTAGCAGCACTAGTTGTTACTGTTGACTATTGAATAATTGTGTGCTTAGTAGTATTACTTTGGAATTTACTAGTTCTTGTTGTACTGCTGGTTGGAACAAACTTGTTTGGTGATTCAATCTTTGCACATTGTTCCACACTGGTCTATTCTCCCCTTGACCAGTACCCTTACCCTTCTTTTTGTTCAATTCAACTTGTTTTAGACATCTTTTCTCAATAAAAATCATAATCTCTAATAAGATGACTAAAACTGCCACATACAAAACATGACCTTTTAGTAAAACCCCATATCTAATACATAACCTTTTGGACATGAAACCATCCAGGTCTCTCTTGTCAGCTTTTAGGTACTTGGACTTATATTGTTTTGGTCTTTAAACAGTTTCACTAAGAGTTTTTTACATGCTTAACAGTATCAAAAAAGCAAAATAGGTTTTTACTGTTCTTTTGAAGGTTGATCACATATTTTCATTCCATTGTCTGACTAAACTCATCAATGTTCATGGGAGATTAGACCAAAACTTTCGGGTTGAATAACAACTTTGGGGTTTCAAGAACAACTGGTTCAGGCACAGATTCAAGTGTTTTTACACTAGAATTGGACTTACAAGAGTCAAAATTACTGGTTTGAGTATCAGATTCACTAGTTTTAGACTGTTTTGGACCATATGTGAACATAGAATCATCTATTTCCCTATCAGGTCCTGAAGGCATATAATTTCCTATCATTGGAGGGGGAACTGCATGCATGCCTTTAACATTTGCAAATCTATCATGCACAGGACTATCTTCTACATCACTTGACCTACTGTCAAATATACTTTGAAAAGCTTCATTTTCATAACTTAAGACACCATCATGTACTTGATCTCCATACCCAAGTCCAGATTTGTCCCTTTTACTCATCTGACTGTTTAGCAATTTACTAAGGCCTTTAGAAGAACTTTGAAAATTCTCAAGTTTGGTTTTTAATTCTTCTTTTTCTTTTACAGCTTCTGCTAATAGTTTCTTATGATATGTAAGCACATCAGTTTTATCATCTAAATCAATTTTCATAAATCTAATCTTTTCCTCATACCAAAGTTGATTTTTCTGATGAGTAACTAATTGAGCTTCTACCTTTTTTAAAGCTTGAGTATAGGTGAATTTCTTACTAGGCATCACTAAGTGTTCCTTTGGTCATCATATAAATTTTTTAGTTTAGCATAACTTCCATCACATTCTTTAGAACAAGATGTTACCTTAGTGTCTGAGCCTGAATTGTTGTAAGCCATCAAAGCAAAGTCCTCTTGTTTATCCTTTGCATGATCAGTCCAATCAACACCTTCCCCATCAAGAGTTACCAAAGCTTTAGGTTCCTCCTATTTTCCAGGTCTCCTTCCATTGTCTTTTGATTTATATCCAGTGTTCCCTTTTGATCTGCACTCTCTAGCAAAATGCCCTTTCTTGTGACAATTGTAGCATTCGACTTTGGTCTTGTCAAATCCAACTGGTTCCTTGGCATCAAAATGCAGCTTTCTCCCTGTCTTCTTGTAGAACTTCTTCAATCTCATGGAAATCATGGCCACTTGCCATTTCAAGTCCATCTCTTCTAAATCAAACTCATCAAGCTGCTCCAGATCTTCATGATCCAAATGTAGACCACTGGATTGATTAGCAAAGAATGAGTACATGAGTTCATCAGTGTATGATGAAGAGTTTTCCCTTTGTGAGTTGTAGCCAGAAGAAGTAGAAACCCCATAAGCAGTACTAACATCATTAGTACTGCTAGTGCTTTCAGAAGAAACAAAGGCGACATTCTGTGCACTAGAAGATGATCCAGTAGAGCCTTTAATATCAGACTCAAAGACTCTAAGATTGTTATAGAGATCATCAATACTAAGACTATCCACTCCTGGCTTGGTCCTCATGACTAAGGATACTTGGGACCAGGAAGAAGGTAAAGACCTAAGGAACTTCTGATTGGCATCTTTAGTGGAGACACCTGCACCATGAATCTCAAGTTGACTTAGAAGACTCTGAAACCTGTCATAACCTTTGTGCAATCCTTCTGAGTTGGATACAGAAAAGCCTTCAAATTGTTGCTTCAAAATGTATTTCTGCATCTTCTTTGATTCATCATTGCCACCAAATCTGGATTTGATAGCATCCCACATATCTTTAGCATCAGTCATCTTGTGAAATTTTGCTAAATGGTCTTCTGGTAGAGCCATAAGCAAGGTGGTCCTTGCTTTTCTTTCTCTTTCTCTGGCTAAAATTTCTTCAGCAGTTTTAGGAGGCAGAACCTTTATTACTCCATTTGTATCTGTTGAGACACTTACAGGACCATTTCCTTTTTGTATGACTTCCCATATAGGATAGTCTGTATGGCTCAAGTAATGTTCCATTTTCATGGCCCAAATGTCATACTCACCTTTCTTCAGAATAGGGAGTTTAATGGTTGACACAGTGTGAGGGGCTTGTTGTGTTGGTGTTTGTGGTGGTGGTGGTGGTGGTGGTGGAATTTCATCATCTGATCCTGCCATTGAATAGATCTGAAAGGTAAAAGTTTGTAACTGATGTGTTTAGGTTCTTCTTACTCAGAGTTTCTCAACAAGCTCTGATACCACTTATTGATCCCAATCTGAATAGATCTTTCTAGCCTGTTAAGGGTGGTAGCCAATCTGGATAGATCCAAACTAACTACAAGAGAAACAATGACTATGAACAATATAAGTTATGCGGAAACTAACTTATATTGCTAAGAAGAACAATGAATGAAACAGAACTTTGATTACTATTAATCTGCTAGGTTACAGATTACTAACTATATATATTGATGAAACTTATATATGAAAACTTATATCTAACTAATGCCGTAGGGTTCCTTTTATACACCAAGGAAAAACCCTAATGGGCTTACAAAACGTGTGAAGAGATAATGCATATCTATTCCTATAACTCTGCATAAAAACTCCTTAACAGTACTAATAGCGTACTAACTTACTACTAACAGCACTAACTATACTGGCAGTACTAACAATGTACTAGCAGTACTAACTATTTATAACTAACAGTACTAACTACTTAGTCTATTTTCTTGAATCTATAGCATTCTTCATCAGCAGCACTAAGTAGAACTGGCAGTAGTAACTTGTATAAGTAGCAGCACTAAGTTGTAGGAACTTCTGAAACCCAACAATAATGTTCTTTTTACTGATACTGAATGTGTTGTTCTGTCTCCAAACTTTAAGTTAATTGATGAAAGTCATGTTTGGCTTAAAGTTCCTAGAAAGGATAACACGTATAGTGTTGATTTAAAGAATGTTGTTCCTCAAGGAGGTCTTACTTGTCCCTTTGCAAAAGTCACACCATATGAATCTAATCTTTGGCATAGGAGGCTTGGACATGTAAATTTCAAAACAATGAATAAACTGGTAAGGGGAAACCTTGTAAGAGGTTTACCTTCAAAACTTTTTGAAATTAATCAAACTTGTGTTGCTTGTCAGAAGGGAAAGCAACACAGAGCTTCTTGTAAGACCAAAACAGTCAGTTCAATCAGCCAACCATTACAAATGTTGCACATGGATTTGTTTGGCCCAACATTTGTAAAGAGTTTAATGAAAAAGATGTACTGCCTAGTTGTCACAGATGACTTTAGTAGGTTTAGTTGGGTTTTCTTTTTAGCCACTAAGGATGAAACTAGTGAAATCCTTAAAACATTCATAACAGGCATAGAAAATCTAATAGACCTTAGGGTGAAAGTGATTAGATGTAACAATGGGGCTAAATTCAAGAATAGGGTCATGGATCAGTTTTGTGAAATGAAGGGTATTAAGAGGGAATTTAGTGTTGCTAGGACTCCACAACAAAATAGAGTAGCAGAAAAGAAAAATAGGACACTAATAGAGGCTGCTATGACTATGCTAGCTGATTCAAAATTACCAACAACTTTCTAGGCTAAAGCAATTATTACTGCTTGTTATGTCCAAAATAAGGTGTTAGTTATCAAGCCTCACAACACGACCCCTTATGAAATTTTTCTAGGTAGAAAACATGCCTTAAGTTTCATGAGACCATTTCGGTGTCCTGTTACAATCCTTAATACCATAGATCACCTAGGTAAGTTTGATGGAAAGGCTAATGAAGGGTTCTTTGTAGGATACTCTACTAATAGCAAAGCATTCAGAGTATTCAACAGTCCAAGTGATCACAACAATAACTGACAGAATATGAGGTTGGTAAGTTAGCTAGAGAGTTTAGAGGTTGAGATGTAATCAGCAATTCTCACGGGATATTATTATCCTATTCCAAGACAATGGTACTTCACAGTCTAAGCAAAATTCTCAAAGTTCTTCAATGATATTCATATACAAGACCTTGATTATACCATGTTTTCTTGATTCTTGCTTCATTTCCTCTACGGTTTCTGAAGACAAAAGGGTAATGCTTTGTTTGGATTTCAAGATTTGTGCTTAAGACAAGAACTTCTCGAGTATATGGGCGTACACGACAATGATGCTTCCGAGAGTTTGCAACCATCATGGGGGAAAATGTGTACATCCGGGACTTAGTTGACTTTGATGTTACCATGTCAACTTCTAGGGAGAAGTAGTATAGACTACTTTACTTAGTATGGTTTATGAAGTATTCTACATCCGTGAGAAGAATTGTTGTTGATTTCTTGCATGCACCCCTGAACGAATATTCACCAAGCCCTAATGACAAGAAACAGTGGTCATTGGTATGGTTTGACTTCTACAAATTTCCGCTGTGCACGTCAATGACAAGTAAAAGATTGTTTAAGCTACAAAAAAGTTTTAGAATCTGCTTAAGATAGGGATGTTGGTTTGGGGGGAAGCTGATTCAGAAACTTCGCCAAAAAGGAGTCTATGAAGAAAGCTTTTCAAGACATGCTGCATGAATTGGGGGGAAGTTAATCCAGTTCATGCATACCACAATGGTTCCTGTACAAGTAAAGACAATGAAGATCCAAGCTGGAGTACAAGTTTCAAGACAAGAAGAACTCATAAGACATCTTCAGCTTTGGAAGTGCTTTGGAAGACTTTATTTGTGTTGTATTTGTACCTGATAGGAACATTGTAAGTAATTTCGTATGTCCACATATTGGGGGAAGATTGTTAGCCTTAAAATATGGTGACAAACACGGAATTACATTAGTTTATTTATAGCGTGTCACATAGGGACTAATAATGACTAGTTACGATAGTTATGTGGCACTAGGACTATAAATACCCCTTCCATACTTCTATGGAGGGGTAAAGCTCACTTTTGTAAAAGTGTAAGTGTGTGTGTTTTCTCTCTAACACATACACTCTTCCCATCTCTTTAACCTTTCAACTCTAATAAAATGGCTATTCATTTATTTCACTTTATCCAACCTCCAAATCAGTTTTAATCCCTGATATTATATGTCATTTATAATCTATAGTATACAAAGTAGAAAAGGCACTTTATGGTTAGCATCAAGCTCCTAGAGCTTGGTATGAAACCTTGTCCACTTACTTGTTGGACAATGGGTTTCAGAGAGGAAAGATAGACAAGACTTTATTTATCAGAAGGGAAAAAGGTGATATTCTGTTAGTTCAAGTATATGTAGATGATATCATTTTTGGCTCTATAAAGAAGTCATTATGCACTGATTTTGAAGAAATGATGCATAAGAAGTTTCAGATGAGTTATATGGGTGAACTCACATTCTTCTTAGGCTTGCAAGTGAAGCAGAAGGAAGATGGGATTTTTATAAGCCAAGACAAGTATGTGACTGAGATTTTGAAGAAATTTAGCTTTAGTGATGTCAAAATAGCAAGCACACCCATGGAAACTCATAAGCCTTTGCTTAAAGATGCAGATGGTGAAGATGTAGATGAACACTTGTATTGATCCATGATTGGATCATTGATGTATCTAAATTCTTCAAGGCCTGATATTATGTTTGTAGTATGTGCTTGTGCAAGATTCCAAGTCAATCCTAAAAGTTCACATCTTCATGCTGTGAAAAGGATCTTTAGATACTTAAAAGGTCAACCTAAATTGGGCCTTTGGTATCCCAAGGATTCACCTTTTGATTTGGTGGCATATACTGATAGTGACTATGCAGGAGCAAGCTTAGATAAGAAGTCCACAACAGGAGGTTGTCAATTCATAGGGTGTAGATTAATTTCATGGCAATGGAAGAAGCAGACTGTGGTTGTTAATTCCACAACTAAAGCTGAGTATATAGCTGCTTCAAATTACTGTAGACAGGTGCTTTGGATCCAAAATCAATTACTGGATTATGGATATAACTTTATGCAGACTAAGATTCATATTGATAATGAGAGTACTATTTGCATAGTGAAGAACCCTGTTTTTCACTCAAAGACAAAGCACATTGAGATTAGGCATCACTTTATCAGAGATTCCAATAAGAAGAAGCTTATTTAGATGATTAAGATTCACACAGATCATAATGTTGCAGATTTGCTCACAAAAGCATTTAATGTTAGCAGATTTCAATATCTGATTGCAAGTATTGGAATGCTTAACCTCTGAAGTATTGATTGAGGGGAGGTTAATGCAAAACCTGCTAAGGATGGACATTTGAGTTAGTACTAGTAACTTCAAGTTTCTGCTGTTAAGTATAATTAGTGCTGCTAGTTATATTTAATACTGCTAAGTTAATACTGTTAGTTATACTTAAGACTATTAGGTATAATTAATACTGTGAGAATTGAGAGAATAAGTGAGAATAAAAACAGAAAGAGAGATGTGTGAAAATAAAAACAGATAGAGTAAATTGGTGAGAAAAAGAATTGAGAGATATAGTGAGCTGAAAAATAGAAAGAGAGATGTGTGAAAATAAAAACAAAAAGAGTGAATTGGTGAGAAAAAGAATTGAGAGATATAGTGAGCTAAAAAATAGAAAGAGAGATGTGTGAAATAAAAACAGACAAAGAGAATTATGAGCAAAAAGAATTGAGAGAAATAAAAAATAGACAGAGAGTGTTTGTAAACCAAAAGGTTAGATTGATGATGGAAAAGCTATTTAGAATGGAATTAAAGTAAATACTGGTGACTCAAAGTTAATGTTGTTAGGCATAACTTACTACTGCTGAGTTACTACTACTGGGTTACATACTACTGCCAGTTGAAAGTTAATGCTGCTAGGCATAAACTTACAACTGCTGGTGAACATTAATGTTGTTGAGGGTATTTTCATAAATACTTCAATTAAGGGTTTCAATCACTCATTCAATCGATTTTAATCTTTCATATACTCTCTAATCATAAACCCTAACTCAATTTCATCATTCATCATCAAAACCCAACACAATGGCTGCTCTAAAGTTTGCTGAGACTCATAATTTGGTCGTGTTTTTGGAGAAACCCGATGAAAGTGATGGATTTGAACAGATAGTGGATTTTCTGAATGCACACACTATCAAGTATGCTTTAACGATCAATCCCACTATATATACTTCGTGCATTGAGCAATTTTGGGCTACTGCAAAAGTGAAAACTGTCAATGGAGAAGTCCAGTTACAAGCCCTAGTGGATGGGAAGAAAGTGATCATCACTAAGACGAGTGTAAGAAGAGATCTTCACCGAGAAGATGCTGAAGGTACTGAATGTCTACCCACTGCTACCATTTTTGAAGAACTGACAAGAATGGGGTATGAAAAACTTACACAGAAACTTACATTTTATAAAGCTTTCTTTTCTCCTCAATGGAAGTATTTGATTCATACTATTTTGCAATGCCTAAGTGCTAAGACTACTGCGTGAAATGAATTTAGTAGCTTTATGGCCTTTGTAATAATCTGCTTAGCTACAAACCAAAAATTTAACTTTTCTAAGTATATCTTTGATAATATGGATAGTATGGTAAAATTCTGGATGTATCCAAGATTCATACAAGTATTTGTGAATAAACAAGTTAGGGATATGTCACATCATAAAAGGATTTATGTTACCCCCTCTCATACTAAGAAGATATTTAGGAACATGTAGAGGGAAGGGAAAGGTTTTTTCTGGAAGAGTTACCCCTTTATTTCAAACTATGATAGTTCAAGCTCATAAAGAAATAGGTGAAGGTTTAGAAATACCAACTGATCCCCATCACACACCCACCATTACTCAACCATCATCATCCCAACCTTAGAGGAAGCAAAAATCTTGGAAATCCAAGAAAAAGAACGCTGAGGTTCCTCAGCCTAGTGGTTCTACTGATAATGTATCAGATGAAAATGTACCTACAACTTCTAATGATCCACTGCTCAGTGGTGAGGATAGACCAAAACTTACTGAATTGGTGGACTTATGTACCAACTTACAAAAGAAGGTTCTTGATTTAGAGAAGGCCAAGACTGCTCAAGATAGTGAAATTGCTAGTCTAAAGAAGAAGGTCAAAAAGCTAGAGAGGAGGAATAAGTCAAGAACTCTAGGGCTCAAAAGGTTAAGAAAGGGTGGTTCAGCTAGAAGGGTAGAATCCTCTGATGAAGCTAGTTTGGGTGATCAGGAGGATGCATCCAAACAGGGGATGAAAATAGCTAATATTGATGTTGATGTAGAGGTTACTTTGGTTGATAATACTCAGGGGAGGTATGGTGATGATTTAATGTTTGATACAGGTGTTTTAGATGAGCAGGAAGTTGAGGTTGAAAAGGTAGTTAGTACTGCTGAAGTTACTACTGAAAGTGCTACAACAACAATTGTTGAGGAATTGACCCTGGCTCAGACTTTAATAGAGATCAAAGCTGCAAAACCCAAAGTTAGAGGGGTTATGATTCAAGAGCCAAGAGAATTTACAGCAACAACTAAAACAACAACACCAGCTGCATCAAAACCTTCACAGGACAAAGGAAAGGCAAAAATGATTGAGTTTGAGACGCCTTTGAAGAAGAAGGATCAGATTATGTATGATCAAGAGGTTGCTCTAAATATTCAAGCTTAATTACAAGCTGAATTAGAAGAAGAAGAAGAAGAAGAAGAGAGGCTTGCAAGACAAAATGAAGAAGAAGCCAATGTAGCTTTAATTGAATCATGGGATAACACACAAGCAATGATGGATGCTGACTATCAAATGGCTCAACAATTATAAGCAGAAGAACAAGAGCAGTTGAGTATTGAAGAAAAGTCAAAGTTGTTTGTACAACTTTTAGAAGCTAGAAAGAAACACTTTGCAAAAATGAGAGCAAGAGAAAAGAGGAACAAATCACCAACTCAAGCTCAACAAAGAAAGCTATATTGTAACTATTTGAAAAACATGGAAGGATACACTCTCAAACAGTTAAAGGGCTTCAAGTTTGAAGTTATCAAGGACATGTTTGATAAAGCTTTCAAAAGAGTTAACACTTTTGTTGACTACAAAACAGAGTTGGTTGCAGGTAGTGAAAAGAGAGCAGAGGATAATACTATGAGAGCAGGCACAAAGCTAGAACAAGAAGTAGCTAAGAAGCAAAAGATAGATGATGCTAAAGTGGATGATGATCAGGAAGAAGTTAGGATGAAAGAACTTATGAACATTGTTCCTAATGAAGAGGAAGTAGTAATTGATGATGTTCCTTTGGCCACTAAGCCTCTATGCATTGTTGACTAGAAGATAAACAAAGAACGAAAAATCAGCAAATTTCAAATTATAAGAGCTGCTGGAAGTTCTAAAAGGTACTCAACCTTTATTCATATGCTTAGGAATTTTGACAAAGAAGATTTGGAAACTCTGTGGAAATTGGTAAAAGCTAAGCATGGGTCAACAAGGCCAGAGGAGGGCTATGAGAGTGTTATGGGGGGATCTAATGACAATGTTTGAACCTGATGTAGAAAGTACAGTATGGAGGACTCTGCAAGATTAAAAAGTGTTGATATGGAAGCTATTTGATTCTTGGGGAGTACACTTTCCGAGGTTGCAATCTATGCATATCTTTATACTGGTAGAGAAAAGCTTCTTAAGCTCATCACAAAACATCTCAAGAATCCTGGAAGTGTTTAAAAGCATCCTCCTGGTGATGGTGAAGACTTTTAATGAAGAAACTTGATGATTTTGAAGATAAATATCAAGTTTATGGTAGGATTGTTAGGATTAAAAGCTTCATAAGGCTGTTTCGAATTACTGCTGCTCTTATCAGAGTTAGTGCTACTCAAGAAGAAAGTTTTGTGTTACTACTGCTAGCACAAAGATTGTGAAAAATACGCTAAGTAGTTAAAACTGCTAGTATAAACTTAGTACTGCTAGTGTAACTTAGAACTGCTAGTATATGTTAGTACTGCTAGAGTAAAGTTAGTACTGCTAGAGTAAACTTAGTACTACTGGTGAAGAATGAAGAAAATATTCTAAGTAGTTACTACTGCTTGTACACAGTTAATGCTACTGGTGTATAAGTTACTGCTGCTAGTGTTCAGAGTTAATATTGCTGGTATAAAGTTACAACTGCTAATGTATAAAGATTGATTGAAGATAAAGATTGCTTATGTGATATGTAAGAGATATTTCTGTAAAAGATACGTATAAATATTGTAAGCAAGTTAGGACTCCTTGGTGTATAAAAGGAGGTCCTAGGGCATAGAGATTGACATCTTTTCATTGTTCTGTCAATCTATTTGTAGCTTTAAGGTTTTGTAAACCCTAACACTATTAAGAGTGTTCGTATTATTTTGAGGCTGAAAGTTTGGTAAATTATTTTTTATTGATCTTATTCATTATTGTTTATAGAAATTCTTCTTAGTATCATTGACTAGATTCCGCATAGTCTTTGATATTCACAATCAAAGTTTCTATCATAGTTGTTTAGGATTTATTCAATACAACTTAGCCTTATACAAGCTAAGCAAGATCTATTCTATTGGGACCAACACCTTTTTTATTAACTTCCACATAACAAATATATGATACAATCAACTTAATCTCATATTAAACCCGATTTACTTACCTTAGCTCCAAAGCTAAGTTTATCAATAACACCATCACCATCATCCAATGCTCTTCATCCTAATGCCATAATCACACATATTATTAACACATTAAAAGAATACTATAATAAGGGTTTATATAACCCATTAGCACATCCTTCCTTATTTTGTAACATCATATGATCATATATTGATCATATGGTGAAACCCCCAATTTTACTAACTTTTTTCTTTCTATAACTTAACGCATAATTATTATAACCTTTTAATTAGCCCTTAAACACCTTTTACCCAATATCCCAAATTAGAGTTCATAAACCCTAATTTAATAATTCTTCTATTCAACTCTATATAAAGATTACTAACTTGAAAGAATGATTGATAGGGTTACTACTCTTGAATTAGAACACCATTCTACCATCATGATCTCTATGACAATCTTGTTTCCCTCTCTTTTTCTTCTTGGACCGACACAGACACATACACTATCAAATTCTAGAAAGATATGGAAATGCCAGTGATATTCTAGGATTGGTATATGTTAGTTGTATCTTTGGTCAATTGGCAATAGTAGTCCATCAAGTCTACTTTTCTTATATTTGTGCCACATTATATTTTTTACTATATTTTTACATATGGTTTGACTTAACCGGTACATAGTATCCATACCCATGGATACTTCGTATCCATGCTAGATCCGAGTATGCAATATCTACTCTTATATCAATACGTCGTATTCACACTTACCAATACGTCGTATTGGTTCTGACAGACAAAAGCTTAAGTCCCTTGGCCTGTTTAGGCTACTAAAGTCAAAGTCAAACTTATATAATGGCCTTTTTGTCATTAAATACATAAAAACTGATTTTGAGGTGTTACATTAGGGAAATTTAATGATTAGATTTTTCCCAACATAAGACTAAATGCATTTATTCATCTAAATTATTTCACTATAAATATATATCTTATCCCAAACACTCCTTCACTCATCCATTTCAAGAACTTCACTAAAAGCTACAATGCCAAAGTCAAACAAAGACAAAAAATCTACACATAACTTTAAACGTACCGCTAGAATTAGCGTCTGAGCATGTTGTTTTGCCAATCTGCGCCTCACATCTCCTCCCTATCAAACTTTATCCCCTCCATCCGACTACTAAACGGTTCTTTCATCAACCCCAAATGTCTCTCCACTACTATCTCCCATCACTTCTCTGAGAATCTCACCAAGCAAACTATTGACCACTCCAAAGTCAACTCCACCTCCTTTGACTTCACCTCTACTGGCACCAACTCAACCATCCAAAACCTCCTCCCTTCTAGCCATTAACTTGGACCCCGTTGAGCTCATCTTCTTAACTCCTCCTATATCTCCTTACCCATTCTTTGATTCCCTCGAAGATCTACCTCCAAGAACTACTAATCCTCCTCTACCTTGACTTGGTGGGAATCAATCGAACTTTTGGCCAATCAACCATCGCTTCTTCTGGCCATGGAACCACATCTCCTACCATTACCACCATAACTTCCGCCCTTAGGACCAAACAATCCCTTCCATAGGCTCACTCATGAGATGTTTCGTGACCATTGTCAATGTATTCAAGTCATTGTCGATGACCTTCGTGAAGAAATGAGGTTCATCCTCAATCACATTCTTGATCACCTCAATGTCCTCACCCATATCAATAACTATTAGAGAAGTGTATTATAGGGATCAAATAAAAAAGTAGCCATAATTGAACACTCTTTCTTGTTTTATCTCTTCTTAGTGTTATCTCTTCTATGTCTCGATCAAAGTGATTAATAATAGTTCATGAATATGCTTGTGTTGTGTGCTTATTTTCTACATAATGCCTTTAATTATATTCCATTCTAGCCATTTTTTTTGAAAGGTCAAAGCTTTGACTTTCTATACAGTTGTCGGTTCCCTTGGCAATAAAGTTAGTTCCTTCAACAGAACTGTTCTATCTGGTTCTACAGTAGTGGTTTCTTGTTTTGTTCTTCTAACATTTGTTTTGTAGGTACTCTCAAAGCAAGGGGAGCTTATATCAACTTAACTAACACATTTGTTTTGTAGAAGTATATCATCCTTGATGATTTCCTTTCTTAAAAGAGGATGCCTCTATTAAAGGGGAGTTTTGCATCATGATTCAAAACCAAATCAACTATGGTTCACTTTGGATCAACTCTCTTATAACCCTATATTTGTACTTTACTTTTCACGGTTGCATTCCTAAATCTTTTTGTTTTGACAAAAAGGGGAGAAAGGGAAGTAAAATTAAACTTACAATACGGATCTAAACAAAATCTTACTTCCATCTAGCTATTTTACTTCAAACAATTTTATGATTTGTTATCAACAAAAATAGGGAGATTGTTAATACAAATAAACTGGTAAAAATGTTTATTTCTATTTTACGATCCTGCTATGTTTTGTCAATAACAACTCATAAAATCATTTTAAGCAAACTACCTAGATCACACACATTTTATAACTAAAACACTTTTATAAAATATACATCTTTCCATATTTAGTAACTTAGAACTTTAAATTACATAAGTTGTAAATAAATCTTCAAATATTTTTACATCATTAATGACATAAGCAGCCTACCAAATCCTAAGGTAATCTACCTAGATTACATATAATCTTTCAAGATTTTGCAAATCAAAATTCGGATTTTGTGTCAGAGTGCCGGTTCTATTGTATAACACTGGCCGGTTCCATTCAAGCATGGGAACCGTATAGAACCGGGCTACAGGAATAGCCAGTTCTATTGAGTTATACTAGCCGGTTCCCTTCTGCAATGCAACCGGCGGAATCGTGATATAGTGTAGTTTTTGGCCTATAAATACCAAGCCATTTCTCATGTTTACTGCACCAATTTCTAACTCTAACATCTCTAATGTTCTGACCATTCTCTCTTCTATAGTTCTTGTTTAGTTTCTTTTAGCATTTATAGGTAATTCTCTTCAAAAAAGAAATTGCCAAATACCCCTTTGAGACGATCAAGTTCTAAGAATCTTGCTTCGCATCTCCATCACATTGTCGAGATCACATTACTATATCTTGTACTTCATTTAGTAGTTGTAGCGTCATCCATCATTCTGGTAAAAGTAGTGTGATTGCATTTGGGTTGATTCTACCTTTGTTAGAATCCAGTATTTAGCTTTGTACCGCTAAAAGGTGTAAGCAACGTTGTAAGGCTTCTTCGCCTGTTGAAGGAGATTGGTGACTAGTGTTTACTAACTCTGGAGTAGGTGACTCGGGGAGTGGATTAAGGCAAGGATGGTGTCCTTTTAGCTGAACAACTATAAACGCTTGTGTCTTGGTTCTATATCTCTAAATCTTTACTTGCATTTCATACAATTAGATTACTAACCAAACATCAATATCGTCACACTTCACATAAGTGTTAGATTTAGTATCCAAGTTCATAACTAATTGATATGATTGTCGTCAAAAGTAGATTTCTTTTTGGGTTGCCCTCAGTGAATTGTTAAGAGAAATAATTAAGGAGGGATAATATATATTAGAATTAATATTATATGTATAATTAAATGGTTTATTAATTTATTAATAGTTGGTAAATTAATTAAAAGCTAATTATAAAGAAGCATAAGTTGAATATGAACTAATACAAGATGTATTAAGTTGAACAGGCCAGGAAGACCCATAAAGAACCCATGGGACGATTTTTGGGTGGATCCCACATCCCTCCAAAGAGCTAATCCAAGTCCTTTCCTCTTTATATAAATGGAGGGGCATTCCAAGGCTTTATTTGCTCATTCTCTCTTTCTCATTCCTACTCCTTATAAGAGTCAACTCGTGTAATGAGACCTTAGAAGTTCGAATCCCTTTTCTCTTTGGTTCGTGGGTGTGAGCTATTAGAGGTACTCTCGTTTGAGTACTTGCCTCCATGTTCGACCAAGGTGGTCTGTGTGTGAGAAATCCGATTTTCACAAAGGTTAGTATTTTCTTATTTATTAATTAATTTATTTCTTTTAAGTTGCTTTTATTTATTAGGTTAAGATCCTTTAGGGTTTAGTTTCCTTCTTCCCCTAGATTAATTGTTGTTTTCGCTTTATGTTAATCTAGTTAGGGTATAGAAAACCCATCAGTGTTAATCAGAGCCTTAGCTTAATTCTATTAGCACTTAATTATCTGTCAGTAGATTGTTAACATGTGATAAGTATAAATAATTGAATATTAAGTAATTGTCTTGTGATTATTGAATGTTAATATGAATTTACATTTTAGAACCTTATATTTTGAATTATTTAAAATATACCTGTAAAATTTTAAAATGTTTAAAATAGAACCCAAAACATTAAAATGTTTAATAGAAACCTTATACATATTATAATTGCTATATTGTATATGTATCATTAAATCTAAATACATCGTTAGTCAATTGATAAATCGGCTCACCCATAGTGAACAAACTATAAGAGAAGTATAAGGCGGGTCGTTTTGGTTCCCTAAAGAAGTCGGGTTTTTAATATACTCCGCGCTGACCCGCTTCTCCGCTTCTTTGTGCATTCAATGGAGCTACCGAGAACTTTTAATAGGATGATGTCAAGATTAAAAGTATTAATTTAAAAGTACTAAAACAAAATTCCCGTTTTAGATTTAGCAAATGTGAATAGTATGCTAACCCATGAAAACCGCACATCTCTCATATGGGCTGTTAATGGAGCGCGTGTGGTTTACCGGCACATTAATAAGAGAACATAAGTGACAGGTGATGTGGGACTCGCGATTCTCAAGTAGACTCGAGCCGGGAACCATGCGGGTTTTTGCATGGTTAAATTCTCTATCTTATTCATGATCCTCGGTATCCCAGTCATGAATAGTAGATGAGCATATCCTTGATTAACATGCCATTGATCAAAATAAATGAATCTCAAAAGAACTAGGAATTTCATAAAGAATGAAATTGAAAAATACATTATCTACCTAAAATAAATTCGTGATGTGATTACGACAGCCCTCTTCATAAATGAATCTAAAATATGGATCCTAGCCTTAATTTAAAATTGGGTAATTAATTAAGGTATATTCTAACTAAAACTAATTTATCTTATAGATGTCTACCGAAAATGATGTCAATCTTCTCGCTCCCAATCCCGCATATAGCTCAAACTTCTCATTACTCTCAGTTCTTGGGAGGGAAAGACTCATCGGTCCTAACTATTTGGACTGGATGCGAAACCTTAGATTCACCCTAAGGTACGAGAACAAAGAGTATGTTCTTGATGAGAAAATTCCCATAATCGATGATGATTCAACCCAAGAAGAGATTGAAGCGATGATGATTCAACCCAAGAAGATATTGAAGCTCACCAAAAGTACTATGATGATGCAAACAATGTGTCATGCATCATGGTATCTTCCATGAGCCTGAACTACAAAATACTTTTGAGAACACTTGGGCTTATGAAATGAACCAACAGCTCATATAAATGTTTTAGGCCAAGGCAAGCAAGGAACGCCTTGATGTTGTTAAATCCCTCATGGCTTTCAGACCAAAACCTAGAGCCTCTATTTGTGCTTTTGTCTTAGAGATGAAAGGGTACTTTGACATATTGGAATATCTGAACATGGTGTTCGATACTGAGCTTTCTATCAACATAATCGTATCCGATCAACTAGGTGATTACAATCAGTTTGTACCCTCATAACAAATGAACGGGAAAGAGACCTCAATAATGGAACTCCATAGTTTGTTGGAAACCGTTAAGAAAGGGATCAAGAAAATTGGTGTGCCCTCTACTTTAGCAGCTCATGTGTTGACTGTTGGTCACAATGCAAAGAAAATAAAGACTTCTCATTCCAACTGGAAATGAAATGCTGCAAAAGGAAAGTCTAATTATAGGTCTAAGAGAAAGGCTGAATATGAGATTGCATCTACAAGCGATCCAAAGGAATCAGTGTGCTTCTACTGCAATACAAAGGGGCATTGGAAGCATAGCTGCCCAAAATATCTGAAGGACCTCAAAGACGAAAACGTCAAAAAGGGTAGTCACGCAGGTATGTTTATGATCGAACTCCACAATACTACAACTTCAGATTCGTGGGTCCTCGATACAGGGCGTGGTACACACATTTACACTGTTTTGTAGGGTCTTAAGGAAATTAGGAGGTTGAAGTATGGAAATCTCAACTTAGTCATGGGAAACAGGAAAATCACGCCTGTGATAAGGATTGGAAAGTACAAGCTTATGCTGAAGTCAGGAGTTAGGATAGATTTAAATAATTATTGTTATTCATCAGAAATGACAAGAAACATTATTTCATTTCATGCTTTGTTTAAGGATGGCTATAAATTTTCATTTGATAATGAGAATGGAGATATTTTGGTTTCTTCAAATGGTTGTTTTATGTTTAAAGCTTCTCCTTGAAAAGGCATATATGAAACTGTTGAATGTATTAGTCATAATGGCAATGTGATTTTAAATGTTGGTTCGTCTAATGATCTTGATAAATCAAAATTATGGCATTCCCGTCTTAGGCACGTAAACAAGAAATGCATTGCCAAACTCCAAAAGGATGGAGTGTTGGAATCATTCGACTACAAATCGGATGATGTATGCGAGTCTTGCTTATTGGGTAAGATGACTAAATCATGATTTATAGGATCATGTTAAAGAGGTGAAGGATTATTGAACTTAGTACACACAGATGTGTGTGAACCATTCTAATCTGCCACAAAAGATGGAAAACGCTACTACGTTGCATTTACTGATGATTTCAGTAGATATGGATATGTTTATCTGATTAAACATAAGTCGGATACCTTTGAAGTATTCAAAATGTATCAAAACGAGGTAGAGAACCAACTGCGTAGAAAGATAAAGGTACTTCGATCCGATAGGCGAGGAGAATACCTTAGTATCGAATTTTTCAATCATCTTAAAAACTGTGGTATAGTTTCACTGATTAACTCCTCCTAGAACACCACAACTAAATGGAGTTGCTGAGAGGAGAAATAGAACCATGTTAGACATGGTTTGATCTATGATGAGTCAAGAAATACTTCTAATAAGCATTTGGGGTTACACATTAAAGACAACCGCCCATATCTTAAATCTTGTACCCACTAAGAAGGTTTCAAAGACACCTTTTAAGATGTGGAAAGGAAAACGTCCTTCTCTTTGGCACATCAAAATCTGGGGTTGTAAGGTTTTCGTTAGACGAGAAGCTTAGGACAAACTAGAAGCCAGATCTGAAAAGTGTCTTTTTTCGGTTATCCAGAAGAGTCATTTGGATATTTGTTTTACAAACCCAAGGATAATGTGGTATTTGTAGCTCGAAAAGGAGTGTTCCTTGAGAGAGAAATGATATCTAAAGAGGATAGTGGGAGTAAGATAGACCTTGATGAAATTCAAGAGTCTGTCGATGAAGAACCTATAGTGAACACTGACACTCAACAAGAGGTGGTGACACATGTTAAGCCTGATGATATATCGTTACCCATTCGTAAAACAAGTGGTAGAATCAGCAAGCTTCTTTAGTTCTACTATGGTTTCCATATTGAAGAGGAAAAGATTAGTGATAGTACACTATATGAATTGGATGAGCCTGCTAACTACAAGGAAGCGATGGCAAGCCTTGAGGCTGCTAAGTGGAAGGAAGCTATGAAAAGCGAGATTCAGTTTATGTATAACAACCAAGTTTGGAATTTGGTTGACACTACACCTGGTCTTAAGATGGTGGGATGTAAGTGGATCTTCAAGAAGAAGACATACATGGATGGGAAAGTACACACGTATAAAGCTAGGTTGGTAGCGAAGGGTTATACTCAAACCTACGGGATTGATTATGAAGAAACATTCTCACCAGTAGCTAAAATAAAGTCAGTTAAGATAATGCTTGCCATAGCTGTGTTTCATGAATACAAAATATGGCAGATGGATGTCAAGACCACTTTCCTTAACAGAAAACTGACAAATGATGTGTTTATGGCACAACCAAAACGTTTTGAAAATGCAAAGTATCCTAAAAGAGTGTGCAAGCTTCAAAAGGCCATTTATGGACTTAAATAGGCTTCTCGTAGCTGGAATCTCTGCTTCAATGAGAAAGGCACACAATTTAGATTTTATAAAAGCGAAGATGAATCATGTATATATGTCAAAAAAGTCAGTGGGAGTGTTGTAGTCTTCTCGGTATTATATGTGGATGATATACTACTCATAGGAAACAATATCCCAACGTTACAAAGTGTAAAAGACTGGTTGGGGAAATGTTTAGTTATGAAAGATTTGGGAGATGCAGCATATATTCCTGGTATAAAGATTTACAAAGATAGGTCAAAACGTCTTATAAGACTTAGTCAGGACATGTACTTAGATAAAATTTTGAAAAGATTCAAAATGGAGAATTCTAAGAAAGGCAATCTACCCTTACATCATGGCATAAAGATTAGTTAGGATCTATGTCCAAAAACTAATGAAGAACTGGATAGAATGAGTTATGTCCTATATGCTTTGCCTGTAGGATCGATCATGTATTCCATGATGTGTATAAGGCCTGATGTCTCCTTTGCTTTGAGCATGGTGAGTCGATATCAGCAGAATCCTGGCGAAGGTCATTGGACAGTTGTAAAGAATATTCTTAAGTATTTAAGAAATACTAAAGACAGGTTCTTAGTTTATGGTGGAGAAGAAGAACTTAGAGTGATTAGTTATTGTGATGCAAGTTGGCAAAAATATAAAGATGATAGTCGTTCATAGTCTAGTTGGGTATTCTTGCTGAATGGGGGAGTGGTGACATAGATAATATCAAAGCAAGATACAGTGGCAGACTCCACATGCGAGTCTGAGTATATTGCAGCTTGTGAGGCTTCAACGGAAGCTATCTGGATGAAGAATTTCATTGGAGATCTTGGAGTTGTTACAACAGTACAAGACTCTACTGAAATATTCTACGATAATAAGAGTGCAATCGCCTTGACTAAAGAACCCAAGGATCATGGAAAGTCAAAGCATATTGAAGGAAAATAACATTTTGTTAGAAGCAAAGTAGAAGAAGGACACGTGATTGCGAAGCACATACGATCAAAGGATAATCCAGCCGATCCATTCACATAGGCATTGGCTAAGTCCAGACACGATGAACATGCTAGGAGCATAGGATTGAAAGATAATATAAAGTTTTAGTTGTTAGTTTGATTTGAAAAATTATAAACAATGATTGATATTGTAATGGATTTGGTGATTAAATAATGGTGATTTGTTTATTTGCATGTGTGCTAGCATTTACTATTGTTTATCATTGTGTTTCATTTTTGCATGTTTAGAATCCACTTCCTGAGTACTTAGTTTACTCAAACCTCCTCAGTCGTTCATACTACAGGAAGTAAGTATTGATTTAAGACTATTATTAAGTGTAACTAGATTGTCTATAAAGATTAGATATAGCATAGAGAATGCTTCAACACTAATGAGTACTTAATGGGAATTAAGTATAGGAGAAACCCATACTTAGAGAGATTACTTCATGGATTAATATCATGACTAATTCTAAGATGATAATATCCTCTATTCTTAAAATGGAGATACATCGAGTTTCTAGTTTTCAAGTTTGTTATACTTTAGTTTATTCAAACGATGAGCGTAAATGCCAATTATAAAGGATATGCTAGGTATGACATGATGAGTTGACTAGTTCTATGTATTCAAAGTTTATTTGTCCCTTTTTCCTAAATGGGAAAGCGATATCTATGGGCCCCTCGATGATTAGATGTTGACTTAAATGTGCTAGGCCTAGCCGGGACTAAATTGATGTGTTCAATTTAGTAGTCTTATATAGTCAAATCATTAGAAATTGGGAAACATAATGTTGAACCTAGAGACTGATTAAAATCCATATCTCAGGTTCATACGATATCAGTAGAACAAAGGAATAGTTGATCACTTTTCTAAGGGTTGTCTCTAAGATATGATTCAATGTTTGGCAGTTACATTGGATGGCACTCTCTGCTTAGTTAATCAGGATAGACTTAGACCAATTATAGTTGACGACTTGTCCAAGTGGGAGACTGTTGGATTTAGTGTCCAAGTTCATAACTAATTGGTAAGACTGCCGTCAAAAGTGGAGTCCTTTTTAGGTTGCCCTCAGTAAACCGTTAAGAGAAATAATAAAGAAGAGATAATATTAAATAGGATTAATATTATATATATAATGAATTAGTTTATTAATTTATTAATAGTTGGTAAATTAATTAGAAGCTAATTATAAAGAAGCATTGGCTTAATATGAACTAATACAAGGTGTATTAAGTTGAATGGGTCGGGAAAACCCATAAAGGACCTATGAGACATTTTTTGGAGGGATCCCACATCCCTCCAAAGAGCTAATCCAATTCCTTTCCTCTCCATATAAATAGAGGGGCATGCCAAGGCTTTATTTGCTCATTCTCTCTTTCTCATTCCTACTCCTTGTAAGAGTCAACTCGTGTAACGAGACCTTAGGAGTTCGAATACCTTTTCTCTTTGGTTCATGGGTGTGAGCTATTAGAGGTACTCTCGTTTGGGTACTTGCCTCCAAGTTTGAACAAGGTGGTCTGTGGGTGAGAAATCCAATTTTCACAAAGGTTAGTATTTTCTTATTTATTTGTTTATTTATTTCTTTTAAGTTACTTTTATTTATTAGGTTAAGGTCCTTTAGGGTTTAGTTTCCTTCTTGCCCTAGATTAATTATTGTTTTCGCTTTATGTTAATCTAGTTAGGGTATAGAAAATCCATCAATAAGATCATAACAAAATTTCAAAAAGGAAATTTTAAAATGGGAAAACTATTCACCCCCCCCCCCTTATAGTTTTCCACATTCTCTATTTCCCTTCTTCTATCCTATAAGTCTAATACCTCTTGTGTCTTATCTTCTCATTTTATCATCGTATTGAAGAGAACACATCTCCGCAAGAGAGACACACAAGTACCTAATCCACATTTGTGTGTTATAAGTCTAGAGGCTTCCTTTAATACCCTTTCTTCTAGAATAGAGTCTCTAGGTTTGGTTAGGACTTGGTTCAACTATCTTTTATCATTCAACTTAGTAGTAAGAGAAGTCTTATAATTTTGTGATCAAGCCTAAATCATTGGGTGATCTAGTTATGGTTTGGTATACTTCCAAGGGGAAATTTTTAGTGGTCCAAGTGATCTCAAAGGGTTTTGGAGTAAGTCGAATCATGGGTTCTTAGGGGTGGATTCCAAGAACATAATACCGTTGGGAGTAGCTCTTCTTAGTGAGCGTCGATCTTAGTGCATATCGGTGGAGGAAAGTTGTAATACGGTTTATAGTCAGCCATACGGATTATACTAAATAATAGTATCGGTGTTGTGGATTCGCAACTGGACGCACGGATGGTATAAACCCCCATCCCAAACAGTATATCTCGTGGTGTCTCCATCTATCAATCTGTCTATCTGTCCATCCATCTGTCTGTCCATCCATCCATCCATCCATCCATCAACTTATTGGCTCTATTGTTAAGTAGATTATTACACCACATGGTTTCTTTAAGACTTAAAGTTTCATATTTTTTGTAGAGGTTGAAAAGACTGTATTCACCCCCTCCCCCTCTACGGTTTTACAATTGGTATCATAGGAGTTTACTCAAGTTTTCAAGCATTAAATCCTTCATGGGAAGTCGTTTTAAGTTGAAAACTTTTTTTCAAAAATTCAAAATCCTAACTCCGGTTTTTGAAAATGTTAAGTAAAGAACCACAGCTCAAGAGAACTATGTCAAGGGGTGCTCTATGCAAAGACCATGTTTACTAGAGGCTAATGGGTTTTGCTTTTAAAAAACTCGCTTTGAGACTTATATCAAGTCCAAATATATTGACATGTGGAAAGTCATTCAATATGGCGACTTTGTCTTCGAAATGGAGGATCCTGAAACAAAAATGATAAAGGAGATGCCATATGAGCTGCATAAAGATGATGAGAAAAAGAAGCTTGGGAAAAATAATGAAGCCAAGATGACTCCTTATAACACCTTACCATGTAATGAGTACGAACGAGTTTTCATGAGTAAAACCTCTAATGAGGTTTGGCATACACTAATTATTACTCATCGAGGAAATTCACATGTCAAGGATTGCAAGATTGATCTTCTCACTCAATTATATGAGAAGTTCTCAATCTTGAGTAAAGAAACTATTGATTGTGGCTTCACACGGTTCAACTCTATTGTTACTAGTCTCAAATCTTTAGATCAAGACTACTCTAACAAGAACCATGTTAGGAAGTTTCTTTAAGCACTCCCGGTGAAATGGAGAGCAAAGGTTACATCTATTTAACAAGCCAAAGACTTGGCTACACTTCCTCTTGATGAGCTAATTGGCAACCTTAAAGTTGACGAAATGGTATTAGAAAATAATGTCCTTGTTTCTAAGACTACTAAGGAAAAGGTTAAGTCAATAGCTCTTAAAGCTAAAGTCACTATGGAGCAAACTAGTGATGATAGTGATAGTCAAGGAGGAAGTGACGAAGACCCCGAAAAAGATGAAGATAAAGCCGAAGCATTCAACTTAATGGCGAGGAAATTCCAAAAGTTCTTTCATAAGAGTAATCGATTCAGGCATGGAAATTGATTTGGTAGCGGGAGTAATAGAGTATGAAGAGGCGGCAAAAATGGTTTTGGGAATAGAGGTGTTGGAAGCTCAAAACAAAAGCGTGGTTGTTATAATTGCGAGGAAGAAGGTCACTTCATTGGTGAGTGTCCAAAACCAAAGGAGAACATAGCTTTTATAGGAGGAGCTTGGAGAGATAGTGAAGAAGGCGATGAACCGCAAATGGACGTAACTTGTCTCATGGTGATCGACTCTCAAGAGGTACATCCCGAACCTTCTATTTCTAATAATGATTTAGAGATTATTGATTTGCAAAAGGAGAACAAGGAACTCCTAAAGTTTAACAAAGATTTTACTAAAACTTATCAAAAACTTTTAACAGAAAAACGCTCTCTTGAAAATGAACGTTCAAAACTTTTAAGCAAAGTCAATGACTCGAGCTTGAAGTAAAGAAGCTTAATAAATCAAAAGAGGATATTGAACCTTATCAAATGTGTGATGTACTCATACAATAGGTTGAGTCTTTAAAGAGTAACGTTTCCAAGCTTCAAGATGAAGCATTGAATTCTTCAAAATTCAAAAAGAGTAGCTTTGTTTTGGATGATATGCTAAGTAGTCAAAAATTTTCCCTAGATAAGGAAGGTGTTGGATTTTATGAAAATAAGAGAACCACTTCTGTAAGTCTAAGCAAACCAATAATGTTTGTAAAAGAAGGACAAAATGAAAACCCCTAAAAATCAGGGTCTGACGCGCCAAGTGACGCGCTAGCGCACCACCAGTGCGCCAGGAGCTTGATAAAAACAGTGATTTAATAAATGGTTTTGTTAAACCCGTAGCTCCTCAAACTCATTTTGCAAACACTTAAGGTACCCAAACACCCATAAGAATAGTCAAAAACACAAATCAAGGATATCATTCGATTTCACGTAATCGGCTTAGATACACTCAAACTCGAGGTGACCATAGACCTCTATTACCCACACCTAATACTAGACCTCCTCACTTATACAATTAAGGATCTTCTTTTCAAAATAACCACTCTTTAGAAAGAATAATTTTTTATAATCAAAGGTCTTCACCTCATCAACATAACACCTTCCAAAGGAGAGAAAACTCCTACCCAAATCACAGACTAAAAACATTTCGGAGCATTGGACCAAACTTTCAAAACAATAATAATTTTCAAAACAACCCTTGGTCTGCTTTCTCGAGGTACGGTCTACATAAACTATGTACATTACTTCAAGACCGAAGAATGGTTAACCTGGGCACAATATTTGCTAACCACAACGGAACCAAGACCCAATGGGTACCAATACCTTGAATTCATATTTTCTTGTAGGTTTGCCTCAAATGTGATCTACGAACGGACGATTAGATTGTGTATAGTGGTTGTGCTAAGCACATGATCATGAATAGAAGATTGTTTACTTCATACAAAAAGTATGATGGTGTCCATGTCGTATTTGGGTGGAACCTAAAGGGCAAGGTCGTCATTGGAGGTAATATTTCTCATAACTCCATTATAATTACCAATGTTAAGCATGTTAGTGGTCTAACTTTTAACTTGATTAGCGTAGGTCAATTATGTGATGATGATGGCATAATTAAGTTTACTAAAGTATATTGTACTATTAGTAAAAATGGTAAAACGCTAGCTAAAGTTCATAGAAGAAATGGATTGTACACTTACAAATTAGGAGACAACTCCAAACAATAAATTTGTCTTGCATCCATGGTGGATAACTCAATGCTTTAGCATAGAAGGACAGGTTACGCCAATATGAGTTTATTTCTAAACTTAGCTTTCAACGAGCTAGTAAGAAACCTACCAAAGTTGAGCTTTGAAAGGCACTTTTGGGATACATATGGTCTAGGGAGTCAAGGTAATACAAACAATAGGACTAGGAACATAATGTCAAACTACTAGGGTTTTAGAGTCGTTACACATAGATTTGTTTGGTCCATCACCAATTTAAAGTTACAGAAGGAACTTATACACTTTTATGATCGTTGATGATCACTCAAACTACACTTGGGTTGTGTTTTTAGAGTCTAAGAATGACGCACTAGGAAAGTTTAGAATTTTGAGTAAAAAGCTTAAAAACCTACTTGATTGTTCCATTGTTTCGGTCGAAACCAATCATAGTATTGAATTTGATAAATTTCAATTTGAGAGATTTTGTAAACAACATGGAATGTCTTATAACTTGTCGGGACCGTCCACTTCTCAATCAAATGAGATTTTTAAAAGGACACATCGCAAGTTAGGAAATATGAGTCGTGCTATGTTAGACGAGCAATCCATTTCACAAAAGTTTTGGTGTCATGCATTAGATACAGAAACATACATTTTAATAGGGTTTATATTAGAAAATTGAACATACATTTTTAATAATGGGATAACGGGTAACTTAAGCTAATCCGTAAAAAATTTAAATACTTGTGTCCGGAAGTAAAATCAAGCAATGTATACTCACCCCAAAGTTTTCAAAACAAGTATAAATCAAATACACATGGAGCTATGAAACTCACCTTATCAAAGTGATACAATCGGGAAATATAGCAAGTTCAATGAAACACGAGTCCTAACCGCGACCTAATTAAATAAGACGCATTATGTACAATATCAAACGAACTATATACATATAAGTTTTATAAAGTTTTATCACCCTTATATACTTGCGTCTAAAGTTTTCCAAGTTCTAAGTGTGATTTAAAACAAGTTTTCCAAGTGGTTATAAATAGAAAGTGCAAAACAGTTTATGAAACAAAGTGTTCACCCTATATCTCAAGGCCATAACTCATTGGTTTTCTAATGAAATTAGTCCGTTCTAAAGCCTAAATTGTTTAATTTTTAGTTCTCTTTCAAAAAATGTAAGCCATTACTTCTAGTTTAAACTTTAAAGATTCCAAAAGTCCAACATAACACACGGATATCAAAGCTGTTAATTTCCAGAAAACTATACCTAACTGCTTTTAGTCACAACTCCTTCATTACTTAATATTTTTGAGTGATTCAAGTTTTTGCGTTTAGATTTATGTCTTAGCTCCAAAAGTTAAAACTACCACGGTTTAAAGTTCAAAGCCTAAAGTGGTCAAAAACACCACACAAGATTCGAACTCAGACCTGTACCAAACGGTTTGCAAAAATAATTCAAAAATGCTAAAAGATCCCATAATTTATAAATTTCTATAAGAACATACCTAAGACATTATAATAAAAGAAAATGGAAAGAAATTTACCATAAGCTACTTTAAAGTGGTTAAAACGTGCACACAAGTTGACATATAGTTTCTGCCAGTTTTAGGGTTTTTAACATCAAGCTTTACATCATGTTTTTATACAACAAGCATATAATGGTGATATGAAATCAAGCATGAAATGTTTATAAATAATGAAAATATATATAATGATATTATTCCAAATATTTGGTGATGAATGAATGATCAAGAGTGCACAAAAACTAACTTAAGAACACTAGAAAACCATAATTTCAATACCTAAATCCTAATTTTTTATGAAATCCTTAAACCAAAAGCTTTAAACCTTTTTTTGTTGCCATATTGCTATTGAATTGAGTGAGGGAGAAGGGGGAAGTGTGTATGTTTTGAATTGTGATAAGTGAGGTGTTAGGTGGTTCCTTTTTATAGCAAGTAAAATGGGTAAGGCTTAAAGCTTCTTTAGCTCCAAATAGTGACTTTATACGCCAAATAAGACCTTGAGTGTGCATGAGGAGAGGGGAGGTTCTCTTGAGCCATTCCATATGAATAAAAGAGGGCACCTAGCTTGTGTTGGATTGTTAGTTTTTGTTAAGCATGGTTTAGGGGAGGTGGTGGTTACAAGGTGGAAAGAAGGTGTTGGAGTTACCTCTTTGGGATGTGGTAGGTATGGAAATGGGATAAGAGAGGGAGGCAAGTCACATAAGAATTGAGGGTGGGGGGAATATGAAAGCATGCTAGTGCATGTATGTGTATATAAGAAAAGTGATGAAGTGTTGAGTAGTTTGTGTATGCATGCATGCAATATGATGCAATTTGGAAAATTTATGTAAAAGTTGTAAAATCGTATGCAAGTGATTTGTAAATCATGCTCATGAGGTTGATATGTATTAGTTACATGTAGAATAAACTTAGTCTGGGGTCGAATACGTTCAAAGTTATTTCTCGTTGTATGCGGGATAACCTAGCAGGTTATACGTTAAATCAAGTATTCACGTGTTTAAAGTAAAACGTTTCAAGTTTATAAATAAATATTAACCCGAAATTACTTGCCGTTACAGTCTCCCCTTGTTAAGAAATTTTTTTCCTGAAATTTAGTTTTTGTTATCTGGTGATTAAGTGTTTGAGAAAGGAGTGTGGATAACGGATGGTTCAATAAACTTAAGGTACACCTTTCAATTATAGTATCGGCTCCTATTAGCTTATGATCAACTAACTCAATAAAGTGTCAAGTGACTAAGAAAATTGGGGCGACATTGTTTAGTTGGCTAAAAGCAGTGCATACGAAACTACTATTGGCACTTGTATCAATTAAGACAGGAATATAACTATTTTTAAGGAGGAGCGTACCCCTAACAACGTTAGCATCCTGACAAGATTCTCTGACGACATTCTTATTCTCCAATCCTGGGCAGTACTTCCTAGTGTGTCCTTTTTCTCCATATTCATAGCAAGTCACCGAGGTAGGGGTCCAACAGTCTCTTGCTTGGTGACCGACCTTCTTGGAGTTCCCACATTTAACGGCGCAAGGATCAGGGTGATGATGAAAGTTGCACTTGTCGCAGAGTGGTAGGGTTCCAGCATGTCCTTTCTTATCTCTTGATCCAACAACGTATGCTCTAACCACTTCATGCCTCTTGTTTTGGCCAGAATTTCTCCCCTGATTATCTTCCCATTTTCTCTTGTTATCAGCATCCTTTGCACGCTTGGCTTGTACAACTTGATCCATTAGATCATGAACCATATAGATTGCTTCATGAATTTTGGTTGGCCTATAGGAATTCACATTCCCCTGAATATTTTCAGTGAGTCCCCAGATATATCGTTCAATTTTCTTATATTTAGGAGTGACTATAGTGGGATAGAGCAATGCCAATTCCTAGAAATGTTTGGTATAACCAATGATGCTAGTTTCCTTCACTGACAAGTTCCAGAGTTTAGTTTCTATATTCTGCACTTCGTTCCTCAGACAATATTCTTTGATCATCATCTTCTTCAATTCCTTCTAAGTCATTTCATAAGCAGCATCCAGTCCAACAGACTATACACAGGCATTCCACCAAGTCAATGCATTTTCCAGTAAGGTACATGTAGCATACTTCACTTGGCAGTTCTCCACATAGTTGCAGATATGGAACATAGATTCCATTTTCTTGAACCACCTTGTTAAACTAATAGCTCTTGTAGTCCGGTCAAAGTTGCAGGGCTTGTAGGTCAATAATTCCTTATAGGAGCAACCACGAGCTGTGTGCTCCACTCTTCCAGCACTACCACTAGTTTCATTATTCATTCCATTATCATTGTTTCAGTTAGCCTCATAGGCTGTCATTGAATCAGCCACATGTTAGGCTATTAGTTGCTCGATATCGACAGAACTTAGACCTTATCTTGTTGTTGGCATGTTTTCTTCAAAAGCACAAGAAGTAACAAAGAATGAGACATTATAAAGTCGTGTTCCAAAATCAGGTGTTCCAAAATCAGGTGTTCCAAGGCGGTACGATACAAGGCAAAAGGTTAAAGTCATGTTCTAATCAACCGGCATATTTCTAGGTGGCGGGTTACGAGATGACGTAGGTGTTTTAAAAGTATGGGACAGGTGTTCAAACTTAGAGTTGAATAGTAAGGTAACTAGTGGGATCAACGGACTGTGACGAGTTTTAATTGTTATATAAAACATCATTTATATAAAGGCAAGTGTAAACGTATAATGAGTATGCGCATGAATTGTTATGCTGCCATGTCATGATGAAATGGTTATATTCTAGGCCTAATAATGTAACCTAGTTCTCTATAATCGAGGCTCTGATACCAATCTGTCACACCCCTAAAATATCGCAGCGGAAGGTAATCGGAGGTGTGACTTCATAGCACAAAGACACAAGTTATATCAAACGAACTCTATATGAGTCATTTTAAAAGTACATAATTTGATTCCTTTGGATAAATAAGTTTTCAATAAAACATGTTTCATAGTTTCATGACAAGAATAAAGGATAGTTTGAAATACAATCAAATGAGTAAAGTTCATGCAGGAAGTCTTCAATGTGACGCAACCATAACCGGGTGACTCTAAAATGAGACTCCAACATGCTAGCTAATGTGTGTTTTACAAGCTTTAAATTTATAATAAATAGAGATACCGATTATGATTAGAAACACAACACTCGGTCAAGTATACTCTATCGAGTGTAATATAGTATTAGGTAAGTCCAGGTCATTCCACGTGATTTGTAGCAATTCACATACTGTTTATTAAGTAACAAAGCTAATTAACTGTCACGGATCAAATAGCCAACACGTGTATATATAGCAAGCAAGGCATGATCCACATAACATAATAGATAGAGATAGAGCAAGACTTTATATAAACAAAGCATACAAGTTATATATGACGGGTAATCATAATAAAAAGCATATCTACCAATGATAACATAGAATCCTTTTGGCCTATATACTACATCATCACAAGCGCATTAAGAATGGTTTATATCAAATATGCATACATATGAATTCCTCTCAACCCGGTCAGTTAACATAAGGAAGGGTCTTAAACATAATTCTACTTGGGTTGTTTATCAATTTACCACACAATTCTCACAAGTAAGATATTGACACGTCATAGACAAACGGTTCAAAATACATCAAGACAATTAACCCTTTCGGCCTATTTCAATTGCAACGATAAACCAAGAAGTAAACAATGATCTAAGTAAAGATAACATCGAATTCATAAACATATATATTCATAAATTATAGCAAAATCATCCAAAGATTATTTTATGTTTCACATATTAGAGCAAAGTTACAATACCAATATTTTGACTACAATAACCACCAATCCCAAAACTAATAGTTCCATGATCAAGCAACAACCAAATGCTACTTAAGATAACCCAGAATATACCAGTAACTTCTGGAAATCCGCAACATATCACCAAATGGAGTGTTTGGTGTGAATCCTCTATGAATCCTCTATGAATCAAAGTGGAAAGTGTTTAGATTCTGGAAATGGATGGTATGTGGTCTAGATTGGTGTTAGAACTTTGAAAATTCATGGTGGAGAGTGATGGTTCATGGTGGTGAGAAGGGATGTTTGGATCATCGGATCCTAAGATCCTCGCCATTCCTTCCTCCTCTCCAAAGTGATTTAGAGGTTGTGTGTGTTAGAGATGTGTTGGTGTATGTTTCCCTAGAGTTCTGGGGGTATTTATAGGGTAAAATTTGCTTGGGGACCAAGCAAAGGATGAATGGGGTTAAGTTTTAGGCTAAATTCATGTTTTGATGCATAAGACTGAAAGGGAGACACACATTTTTATTTGTACGCCACACATTTGAGGCGGTGGAAAACATTCATAAATGATGCTGAAGTGTGTCGCACATTAGGTAAAACCGCTACACTTTGGGAAATTTCAGCACTTGGACTTTGTCAAGGTTGTAGATAATTGAATTCTCTTCATGTAGTCGCTAGAATCGCTTCAAACGGAGTTTGTATGACCGAGTTATGACCGTGAACAGGTGTTGGGAAGCATTCAACTTAAGTTATTTCTTCGTTTAAACTTCAAATCTTCGTGTTTTCTTTCATTTTCTTCCACGACACGTCATATGAACCTACAATAGCAAATATACTCGATTAAGTACTGAAAGTTCTTATAATTAACCAAAATAGATATATAAAAGTACTGATAACGCACATAGAAACATGCATAATTTGAGCGTTATCACTAGCCAAGTATGTAAGTTATAGACTTGAGGAAATACATGCTAAGACATCAACATAAAGTTGGTGAGTTTATAGGTTTAAGTAAGTATAAGTGTGGGCCACAAGCTCATGACATCGAAGCCATAATATTCTTACAAATTGTTGCCCCGGTAGGTGTCCATCTCAAGACACCTAGAGTTCCCCAACTGGAATGCGCCCGTTTGACATGGTAGTTCATTGTTACCTACCCCGACGGTGGTTTTCAACCCCAACAGATCTACACAAAACATTCGTTCTTACACAAAGTAATTAACGGTTCATGATAGTGGGGCCAATGGTGGGATAAAGGGTAACTTCGAATAATCCGTAAAAGTTTTAAGTAAACATGAGGCTATAAAACTCACCTTATCGAAGTGATATAATCTAGAAATATAGCAAGTTTGATGAAACACGAGTCCTAACCGCGGCCTAATTAAATAAGATGCTTTGGGAACAATATGATATGAACTATATGCATATGAGTTTTATAAAGTTTAATATCCCTTATATAGTTGTGTATAAAGTTTTCCAATTTCTAAATGTGATTTAAAACAACTTTCCAAGTGGTTATAAATAGAAAGTTTAAAAGAGTTTCTGAAACAAAGTGTTCACCCAACTTCTCGGGCCGTAACTCATTCGTTTTCTAATGAAAATAGTCTGTTCTAAAGCCTAAACTATAGGTTTTTGAGTTTTATTTCCAAAATGTAATCCATTACTTTCAGTTCAAAGTTTAAAGGTTCTAAAAGTCTAACACAACACACAAATGTCAAAGCTGTTAATTTCCAAAAAACTTTACCATCCTTCTTTTAGTCATAACTCCTTCATTACTTAACCTTTTTGAGTAATTCAAGTTGATGAGTTTAGATCTATGTCTTAGCTATAAAAGTTAAAAACACCAAAGTTCAAAGCCTAAAGTGCTCAAAAATGCGACACAAGATTTGAACTCATAACTGTACCAACAGTTTTGAAAAAATATTCAAAAATGCTAAAAAAGCCCATAATTTATAAATTTATACAAGAACATACCTAAGACATTATGTTAAAAGGAAATGGAAATAAATTTACCAAAAGCTTCTTTGAAGTGGTTAAAACATGCATACAATTTAACCTAAAGTTTCTACCAAATTTTGGGTTTTTAGCATCAAGCTTTAAATCAAGTTTTTATACAACAAGCTTATAATGGTGAAAATAAAGAATGAAATGTTTATAATGAATGAAAATATATATAATGGTGATGAATGTATGATCAAGAGTGCACAAAAACTAACCTAAAAACACTAGAAAACCTTAATTTCAATACCCAAATCCTAATTTTTTATAAAATCCTTAAAGAAAAAGCTTGAAACCCTTTGTTCTTACCTTATTGCTGCCGAATTTAGTGGGGGAGAAGGGAGAGTGTTTATGTGTTTTGAATTGTGATAAGTGAGGTGTTAGGTGGTTCCTTTTCATAGCAAGTAAAATGGATAAAGCTTAAAGCTTCTTTAGCTCCAAATAGTGACTTAATACACCAAATAAGACCTTGAGTATACATAGGGAGAGGGGAGGTTCCCTGGACCCATTCCATATGAAGAAAAGAGGAGGGAGGCTTAAGGTGAAGTGACCTAGCTTGTGTTGAATTGTTGGTTTGTGTTAAGCATGGTTTAGGGGAGTTGGGGGTTACGAGGTGGAAAGAAGGTGTTGAAGTCACCTCTTTGGGATGTGGTAGGTATGGAAATGGGAGGGGAGGGGGAGGCCGGTCACATGGTGATTAGGGGAGGAATACTAAAATTTGAAAGTATACTAGTGCATGTATGCTTGGTTTAAAATTACGTTTTGTGATCCAATACGCTAAAGGTCCCAAAGGCCATTGCGTGATGTGTGATGCGAATGCGAGCACAATTTGGACACAATACGTTTAGTATTAAAAAAAGTACGAACAATATTTATACATAGTATATTCCACCAAGTTCCAAGTAAATGCAATATATTTACAAAATAAGTTACTAGCATATTAAATTTAGGCCAATAATCCATTTTTATAACAAATAGATCAAAATCAAAGCTTGACATAAAACACTTAGTAAAACATAAGATTCTATATTTTCGTTATTGTGTTTGTTTTGGGCGTCTTTTAACAAGTTTTATCTTTATAAGGCCATTATAATATGTGGGTATCTTTTATATGGTTTAATTTTGACTAAAATTACCTAAATTATAGATTGCGACGATTGCGACCATTTCTAGCATTACACAGATGTTCTAAATTGCGGTATAATGCGAATGCAAGATGGGATGGCCTTGCATTAGGCACCATGATGCGAAATTTTAAATGCAATGCAATGATGCATGCAATTTGCGTAATGATGCGTGCATTTTTAAACCAAGCATGTATGTATATATATAAGACAGGTGGTGAAGTGTTGGGTAGTTTGTGTTTGCATGCATACAATATGATGCAATTTGGAAAATTTACGTAAAAGTTGTAAAACAGTATGCAAGTGATTTATAAATCATGCTCATAAGGATGATAATGCAATAGTTACATGTAGACTAAACTTAGTCTAGAGTCAGAATACGTTCAAAGCTGTTTCTCATTGTACGCCGGATAAGCTAACCGCTTATAGGTTTAATCAACTATTTATGTGCTCAAAGTAAAATATTTCTAGTTTATAAATAAGTGTTAACCCAAAATTGTCGGTTGTCACAATACTACTTAATAAGGAAATAATGAGAATTGGGGAATCTCTCAACATGACCTCTGATTAGAGTTTTCTCGATCCTAAATCGTCTCCTTTAGTAGAAGATGATAGGATCAAGTAGTTCAAGATCCTACTAGGTCTCTATCATTAGAATTTAATGCTTCGGAGCAGGGTTATCCTATGAATATCAAAGAGGCTAGAGGTCACCCAATAGAAAAAGTCATTACTGAGTTGAATGAGAGGACACTTAGGTCTAAGACATAACAAGCTTAAGATTTTCGTATGACATTTTCCATGGTCCAAATTGCACGAGTCTAGTTGAGGTTGTTTATGGTTGACATGCACCATAGGTTATTGATTTAAGTGTGGTGTTGAGATAAAGGTTGGAGGTCTAGAAGTCGTTTGCACTACCTTTTTTTAGAACGAATTTTTTTTAACTATCTTATGATATTACATAACAAATTTATCTCACATGTCCTAAGCAGGACTTGAAACCACAACCATTTAGTTGGGGAGCTTCTCACACATCATGGGTTACCATTAGAACACAAGCCCTTTGGTGTTTGCACTACCTTTATATATTTGTGTTGTTAGAGCTTATGTGCTAGGACTTATGTGAAAGACATGGAAGTTAGGCAACATTGTTGTTTTAACAAGATGAAGGATATATGTCAATACATTATTTAAACTATGGTTGATATTAACTTAGATTCTACATGTTAAACTTATGTGTTATGAACAAGAAACTTGATTTACTTCTTGTCAATATTGTGGTACCCATCGCCTTACAAATTTAAATTTGTGATTTCGATCTACTCGCAACATTGCATGCTCTATCCCCCGTAATAGACATGAAAGACTGGATAGACAAATTCAATGACATAATGACACATTAGATCATAACTCACCCTTGTGATTAAAATTTATGTTTGTGACAACTTGTTCATTTTATGTGTTGATTTCATGCTATGTGTATTAGGCTAGAAAAGAAAAGATCAAATTTTATGCAAACATACAAACTTGTTACCAAGTTTAAGAGAATTCTGTTTGAGTTCGGTATGGTATTGCATAACATACTAAAATACACTAAGAATAAACATGATAATACCATATTGTCATCCGAGATACTATGCACTTAACTTACCATAGACTTTGGCAGTTAAAGATTATCGATGTTGACACAACACATCAACCTTAATTTCAAGATATTATACTTAGAAACATTTTGCTCTTGTATAATGGAATATGTGTTCAAACCATAATTTTGAGATATTATACTTAGCAACATTTTGCTCTTGTATAATCGAATATGTGTTCTCATATGTACAAAATTTCTAAAAGGGATTAAAATAAACATCAAAATATGTTTGATAACTTGGACCACTCATCTGAGATCCTAAGTACTTTCTTTGTAACGCAATTAAAATAAATTTATCAATTCTGAAAATCCAAAATGGTGATTATAGATCTGTACACAACCAACTACAATGGAAGTATCATGCATGGCTAGACAAATCAAGGTGCATGCATGGATAATTGTAGGAACTAAATGTGTGTAACTTAATCATCCAATCTTAACTAAACACTAACTATGCATAACTTCCAATCAAGAATATTAAGTGTACTTGTGTCATAAGATAGATATAATATCCATAATGTAATGTGCTTAACCAATAAACTTGATAACATAATCATGATTAAGTAGAACACCAAATACTTAAAACACGCATACCTAAATATCTCAAAAACATAAGTAAGAGAGAGTTTGGAAGAAGAAAAAGAACAAAGAAGAAGAAAGTTCCACTTTTACTCACAAATTTAAGGTTGACAAAATATTCTTCTTCCTAAACCTATCTCTATAGCTTTGTTTCTAGAAGATCTTCTTGCATTACATGATCATCAAAACACAAGACAAAAGGAAAAACAAAACAACCTCATTTCCAAAAATAAAGATATGATGCAAGAACTTCTTCTAAATGTCAGTGTCTTGCAGGAAGTTAGTTGTTTCTTCTCAAAGTTTTGCAAATTTTAAACTTAACAAAACACTTTCTAAAACAATACATGGAAGATGTATTATTTGTCGAGAAGAAATAAATAATTCATATTTGATCTTGAGTGCACCCATAAAGTATTATAGTTATATGTATCATCCATTAAGTATCAATATAATTATATTATAAGGGAAAGAAGGCCTCCAGAAAACCCGAGGGGCTCTTCGGGCAATGTGCTCGATAATCAGATCTTTGAAACCTCAAGTAATGACTCACATGCATCAATTGTGGAAATTTACCTCAATGATGAAGAAGATGATGGTGATAGTATGGTTATTCCTCAAACACCAAGTGAGGAAATTAGGACTAGGATTGATAACACTATGTGCCCTCCTCCTCTTCTAAAAGAAATCGAGGAAGATAAAATTTAAGAAAAGATAAGGAATCCTTTAAGTCCAAAATCACATTGAGCGTGGTAACTCTATCTGTTGTGAAAACACAATAGACATTATCAATTCAATCAAGGATCATAGGCAAAGAAGGATCTAAGTATAACTTTAAAGAAAAAGATGCTTGAGGTGTATTAAATATGGTTGTAACATCAGACGTTGAACTTATGTGCAACTTATGTGTGCCTCAATAATATGTGATTTGTTTATGTGTATATTACCCCTATTATGCTTAACAAAAAGTAATTGGAGTCATGATAACAATACATATAAAGTGATAAAATATGTATATGAATGTATGCAACTATGTACAAAGTCGTAATAAGTCATACTTGTACTAATCCGTGTTTGCAAGTATCTAAGTATTAAGCTAACCCACTTTAGACTTTAATATGTGTCTGTGTTTGTTTCTTATGGCATTTTGTGTTTCTTTGTTGCTTGTAGCTAAGAACACCTCGAAGGCATTGCTCTTGACCCATGGATCCCTGTCTAGGAACAAAAAAGAGCAATGATCTAGGGGAGCACGTTTGAAGATATCTACTCTTTACCTCCACAAATATATGTACATTATCATGATGGATGAAGACCCCGCTGTTTTGATTTGAAAAAAGAGGAGAATGAAAGGAAAGAGCTAGAGCTTACGGGAGAGAAGTGTTAGGTTCACATAAATGGACCCAAACAAAGAAGCTTCGGTCACTCGAAGTTACAAGACAAAAGTCTAGCTCGAAA